>PVIY010011705.1:0-64393 GCA_004026745.1 Myrmecophaga tridactyla
GAGTGGGGAGGGGTTCCACCCAGGGAAAATGGGGTGCAGAAAGGGGAGGGCTGCTGGGGAGGCAGAAACAACGGAGGTTAACCACATCCACCTACTTCGTAGGACTGTTTTGAGGGTTATGCGAGGTGGGCGCATAAAGCATTTTTGCACTGTGCCTGCGCACATAAAGCCAATGGTAATTTTACTGTTTGAGACAAAGTAGGTGATGAAACAACTCGACTTCAAAAGCACCAACGTGTAATGAGCTAAATGGGGAGGAGAGAGCTGAAACAAGATCAGCAAAATGCTGGTGACGGATGGTTATAGCTGGGTGATTGGTACATGGAGGTTCCTTATTGTCGTTTCTCTCCTTTGGTGTCTATTTGCAAATTTAGCTCCTGCAAAGGGAAAAAAGCACTTGTGGAATCTGGACCTTTTTTTGTGACAATTCAATATTTGTCCTCCCTGTGTCAGTTACATGATGTGCTCAATAGAATAGAAAGAATAGAAACAAATTGTGCATCTTTTTCTCCCAGGTTTTCCTCTGTGAACTGGCAGTACCAATGTGGGCTGACCTGTGAAGATAAGACCAACTTCTTCCCTATCAGTGCAGAGGTCCAGTTTATTCAAATACCTGCACAGTTACCCCGTCCACTCACCAGGTAATGCTGATGCTCATCTAGCTGGCGTTATCAGGAAGCAGGAAAATATGTATGCAAAAACAGACAATGTATGTTTTTAAATCAAGTTTTGATGCATTTCACTTGTGGCTGTAGTGTTACAATTATTGTTACCTTCTAAAATATTTTCTAGATTCCAGGTCAACTTTACAGAATATGACTGTAACAGAAATGACGTGTGTTGGCCACAACTGCTATATCCCTTGACCCAATATTATCAAGGTAGGGTAAAACACATTTCTGGAATGATTATTGTTATATTTTTGTCACCTTTTTAAACAATTAAAAAATAACACATAAATATCGCAAAAAAACTTAAAACATAGAAAAGCTGTAAAAAGAAGAAAAATTACTGCTAGCATTACCACTTAAAAATGATCACAATTAAGGTTTTGGGTTATTTCTACCTAAATAATTACTAAAAATCGTTGAAAAAAGAATGTTGATTAATTTTATGTGTTGTCTTGCAGGGGAACCTTATTCTCAGCGTGTTGCCAAGGGCTTGCTGTTGGTGTCGTTCTTCATATTAGCTGTGTTCCTCAGTAACCCCTGCACTAGAATATGCAAAGCTTGGAATTCTCCGACCATCTGACATCTTAAAGACCATAGGCATTTCCTTCAGTGACTTGCTGTGCTCCATTGTGCCTCTGTGCAAAACTTTAATAAATGAAATGTTTATTTTTGTAGAAAAATTTTATTACGTGCTCTGTGAATTTCGTTGATATATGTAACTATCCAAATGTTCAAAGCAATGATAAATGAACATTCTCATTGCTAGGCTGGACCTAGCAAAATGTAAATGAGGGTCAACTATATAAACAAATGTTAGTTGAAATTTTAGTTTATTTCAAATTATTAAAATCAAAACTGTTTTGATCCAGCTAAGTTATTTGTACCAAAAAGAGTCAGTCTTCTAAAGAGATGTTTCATATATTTGTGCTGAATAGATTATTTCCCCATATTCCAAAGAAAGGATTAAAAGATGTATAATGCAAAAGGGCAAAATTAACAAGGAAAGGTGTGGGATGATTGGGGACTGGGGAAGGGAATTATTATAGAGAGGAAAGTAAAACAAAACTAGGGTGGATGTAAGCCCACAAAAATAAATGCTAAAGACTGGCATTTACCAAAATTGAGCCCCTAATTTAGTTCTCAGTTTACAAAGAGATAAATATGATTAGCTTCAAGAATCATAGGATCCATAAATTAAAAATAAACTTCTGATGAAGGACAGTTTTTCCTAGCTGTGGTCATTTCTTGAGAGAAATGCCTCCTACGTCCCCTTACAACGTGCCATTCGAACTAACGCAGTGGGGAAAAGTGTATCTTAATCCCCAACCCTACAGGAGCTCCATTGCAAAACTCCTCCGTATTTTCTGTGTGTGCCAGATAATCTATGTAGCTGATGTTTTAGATTGATTGTGCACACCATCGATAAACCTAAATCGAAAAGCGATTCTTTCCCCTTTACAATTCTTGATCCAATCTCTACGGAGTGCCTCCGTAGGTGCCAGCATTTCCTGAGGGTGTTGCATTTCCACCTGCAGAGTTCCTGCCCAGAGGGGGTTTCAAATCTTCCTGCCAATCTTAATCCCATTTTAAAAGAGGGGAATCAATCATTCATCTCACTGTTCATAATTTGTGGCAAAATGGAGACACTGTCAGTTTCAGCCACTTGTTCTGTGGTGGTCATGCATGGACCTTCACCTGAACCCCAAGGGGGGACTGTTTTAGGAGACTCAGTTCTGGACATAGTGGGGTTGGCGTATGGGCAGATTATTTCCCAAACTTCAGCTGTTTGAATTCCCCTCCACAATTCTTAACATATATGATAATTACAGTACTGTTATTTAAACCTTTATTTAAATAGAATTGCTTTAAAAAATTTTAGCTTCGACTTAAAGCAATAATATTCATGAAATTATAGGTTTGGTGTTATGGTTATATTTTTCCTAATTTATATAAAGTATGTAACTAATGTCATAAACGTTTTCCTCCTCAAATACTACTATTTGTATTAATTGGGGGAAACACTGGATTCCTTCCCCAACTGATCACATCACATAGAGTCTTTTATCAAGGAAAAGGATATACCTACTGATTGATTAATTTCAGTAATGCAGAAGTCTTTCTATGGCCATTAGTGTAACTGGAAAATTAAATTACCAAATGACAGGTCATTTAGCCTAGTTTTGTGGACTTTGTTAGGATGCCCTGGGCGAGAGGATGTAAAAGGAAAAAAAAATCACTTTGGCAATAGGATGGAATCTGGGAGGCATACTGTAAGATTTTAATTTTCTAAGTTTATACATTCATACATGTGTTCAAGAGACATTTATTGAGTGGTTGTTATATGCCACACCCTGGAAATTCTACTTGCAAGGGGGACACACCACAGTGACCAGGATGATGTCCCTCTCCGGTGAGCTTACACACTAGCGGGGGTAGCCTGGCAATAAATAAGATGATTTCAGATGACGGCAGGTGCAACGGGGGAAACAGAACAGGGACGGGATGGGGTGGGAAGGGAGAGAGACTTTAAAGAGGAGGTCAGGGAGAGCCTCTCAGAGGAGGAGACATTTGGGCTGAGACTGCCTGGAAAATGAGGACCTGCAAGTTCAAATGCACCGACCTGGGCGTGTTGGAGAAAGAGCAAGGCGGCCGGCGCGGTGGGAGCCAAGAGAGTCCCGGGCAGGCGGTGGATGAGTCCAGGGGGCGGAGGCCGGACCACGTGGGGTCTTGCTAGCTATTGTAAATTTGAATTTTATTCGCAATGCAGTGGGAGAAGCCAGAGGATTTCAAGTAGGTTCACGGCAGTTTCCCCTTGTTCCGAAGAGATCACTGAAGCTGCTGAGTGGGAACTTGTAACAGGCAAGAGGGGCGAGCGGCATAAAATTGTTACGGCTACAGATTCTGCTTTTTGGTCTGCAGGAGGAAACAGGGTTCTCGAGAGAAAAGCAAGTGGTAGAAGCCAGAGGCGAAGACCTCATATTGTAGAATTCCATTTTTATGAAATGCGCAGAGTAGGCCAGTCTATAGAGACAAAGGAGTTCAGTAGCTGTCGGGGCTGGCGATGGGAAAGGGGGTTGCAACTGAGCAGGAGGGATCTTTTGAGTCGATGGAAAGGTTCTAAAATTGGACTGCGACGATGGCAGCACAACCGCGTAAATTCACTAAAAAAAGTCACAGAATTGTATGTTCAAAACGGTGGGTGTTATGGCCTGTAAACGAGAACTCAACAAAACATGAAAAAAATCTCTAAAACCTAGGCGAGCGGCTGTCGGCCTTCGGGGTCCGGCCGGAGCGCGGGAAACCTCGGCCCGCCGCACCCGGGATTGGCGCTGGTTGGCCGGTGTGGCGGCGGCTTGCAGCTGGAACTCCGGGCGGCCATTGGTCGGCCGGCTGGGGGCGGGCGCACGCGCGCGCGGGGGGCGGAACCGGAACCGGCCGTGGCTTGGGGGCGGGGCCTCGCTGGTGGTGGTGGAGGTGGCGGCGGCTGGAGCGGTGGCCGTAGTGGCAGGAGCTGGGCGGCTGGACCCGGGCGGCCGCTGCAGCCCGGAGCCTCATGGTGCAGGGTCGCGGCGGGGCCGCAGGAAGAATCCAAGGCCCGGGCCGCCCCGGCTGACCGTGCGGGCCCGCCGCCGTCGCCCGTCGGGGCCTGCGGGGGCGCGGGCCGGCCAGCCATGGGGTCCCTGTTCCGGAGCGAGACCATGTGCCTGGCGCAGCTCTTCCTTCAGTCCGGCACGGCCTACGAGTGCCTCAGCGCCCTGGGCGAGAAGGGCCTGGTCCAGTTCCGAGACGTGAGTGTCGCCCCGCGAGACCCCGGCCCGCCCCCGCCCGCGGGCCGCACCTGCCGGCGGAGCGCTTTCACATCCCGCTCTTCGCTTCGGCCTCCGCTTGGCGAGCGCTTGGGGAGGGGCGCGCCTCTGTCTCCTCTTCCCCCACGGGTCCCCCAGGTCCCGGACCCGCTGTGCCCGAGATAGTTGGGAACGCTTCTGTGTAGGTCTTCATCACCCCCCGGGTGGCTTTTGTCAAATGCTTCGGGGCGCCGTCTCGGCCGGACGTCGTGCTATGGCCCTTTGGAGTCTTTTTTTTTTTTTTGGAACTTTACGAGGGTGGCGGGAGACATATATTAAGCGACTGGATAAGTAAACAAGAAAATGTTTGCTGTAAAGAAGAGAAACCAGGTGGTGCGATGGTTACTTGGTGGGAGGTACATTTGAAGGAGGTGGCTGAGGAAGGCTTCACCGAGGAGGTGGCGTGTCCGCTGAGACCTGTATAGGAAGGAGCCGACCGTGGAGGGTCTGGGAAAGAGGGTCCCAGGTGGACGAATCAGGAGGATCACACACCCTGAACAGAAGGAATGAATTCGTGTCAGCTCCTGGCGGGAGGAGTTTTTGTTTGTTTTGTTCACTGATGTGGGACGGTGAGATGGAATTGGAGCGGGGTCAGTGTTTGTTGAACGGAAACCCTCTCCCCAACAAGTAATAATAAACCCTTGTTTATGCTTTGTTTACTTGTTTATTGTTGTCCCCACCGTGGACTGTCGATCCCCAGGAGTAACGACCTTGTCTGTCCTGTCCACTCCTGTTTCCTCAAGGTGAGCACAGTACCTGCCAGAGTAAGCACTTAATAGGCATTTGCTGAATGAAGGACAAGGTTCCTCTTGAATGCCCATCGTGTGCCAGGCACTATTTTTGGTGCTGGGGATTCAGTGGTGAACAAGGCAAGTCCCTGTGCTCATGGAGCTCACAGTCTGGGAGGAGACAGATAACCACACACCCTGGTTTGAACTGCCTTTAATTGCAAGTGCTATGAAGGAAAAAGAGCAGGGTGTGGAAGGAAGCCTATTCAGCAAGACCTAATACTTACCTATTGAAAGTCACATCAGGTGAACATTTTATCTCCTGAGTCACAACTTTCATCTCTGGGCTGTTTGTCTTTCTGAGGAGTCCTTAATTTCAAAACGCAGTAGTACTCCTCACCAGGATCTGATGTCAGTGGTCCTTTGATTGGCCTCAGAGGCGATTGCCAAATCAGGGAGAAGCTCCTGAATGACAGTGAAGCTACAGATAAGGCCCACAGGTCTTCCTGGGTGCTGGAGCACCTGGGGCACATGGTGCCCACTTGCCTGGCAGGTGCTGTTGCTGCATTTCTAGGAGCAGGAAAGACTCAGGAAAACAGTTGCAGGGCATCAGTCTCCCTCCTTTGTAACAGGTACACTTGTTCATTCTCAAGCAAAGAGACTTATCATATTTAAATCTTACTGCTTGAACAAATACTAATCACCACAAAATTTTGGTTTCATAATAGAGTATAGCAAGGATTCTTTGTGACTGAAAATCAGTGAAAGAAAAAGAACTATTCTTGTTTTTCCAATGAGAAAACAGAATTAAAATGCTATAATGAACTCTTGTGTGGTACTAGAATTTCAGAGTGCAGGTGTGTGTGTGTCTGTCTTCCTTGGTTGACAGTCAAGCGTCATGGACACTGGCGCAGAAAGCTCCATCACAACTCTGACATTTTTTCTGCCCTTCCGGGAGTTTCTCACTGTCCTTGCATTGGCAGTGTTTGATCACTGACAATTTTTCTGGCATGCATAGGCTATGTAGATTTCCCTTTTCTTTTAATAACCCTTCTAAGGATTTCTGTATGGCAGCCAAAGAGAAGACCTGAAAAAGAAAGGTGATTAGACCAACCAATACCACCCAAGGAAGGGACATTTATCTCACTTTAGTTGCAGTCTCCAAGCTAAAAACAGTTTTCACCTTCAGTCCCACTGGAGTAGGAAAACTAATGGTAGTACTAGTAAAAATACCTGGTTTTTCTGGGTTAGATGCTAGTCTTAAAATGAATCTAAGTTAAAATGTACTTTGTATTATTAACCTTGAATTGGGGTGACTTTGCCTCCCTAAGAAGAAAACAAAAACAGAACTTTGTAAAAGAAATCATGCAACAGAAAAACCCAGTTAATATATATATATAAGATGGTGGTGGTGTGGGTCAAATTCAACCATGTTTGTATCATTGGCACAAAAATTTACCTTTCTGTAAGGCTTTTACAATTTGTAAAACCATAATGTCCAATTATCCTTAACTATTATTTGTTATTGATGAAAAAAATTCAAACTGAGAAGTTGTGTTATTTGTAGACAGCTTCTGATGCACAGCTTCCTTTTCACAGTCTCCGTTGTATAGCAGCAGATTGTATCTCAGTCGTTGGGAACTCGGAAGTGATGATTTCAGATTTAAATGATTTCCAGAAATGAATGAAAATGTGACAAGTGAAATGAAACTCGATTCTTTATCTTTTTTCTGAGTAATTCTTAAAACCAAACAAGAACTGAGCCTTTGGAGTGGTTTGAGCAGTTTCATGTCTACTTTTTGTCTGATTATGTTTTTTGAGAGTGGCCAATATAAGCTCCGAATATCATAAATATAAAATTTTTGTCCTAAATGTCTTTTAATGTGGATGAATACTGCAGTGAAAGAAATAAAACAGAAGTAATATAGGTTCATTGTGAGAAATTGGGAAGACATTCTTTAGAGGTAATAGCTTCCTGATCCCACTACCTAGAAATAAACACTTTAAACTTTTTGTGGCTTTGGCTGATCAAATAGTATTTTCTAATAATATTTTAAAATGTACCTGTATATGTATTTTTATATAATTGTAATTATATTGAAAAGATAATGTTTAGTCTGCTTTATCCACACAAATCATGGTTAACGTCCTCATGTTATTAAATACTCTTTTACAGCATTTTTTATTTCTTTAAGCTTTGTGTTATAAGTAGAGCACATAGTACAATGAACCCTTTGCACTCAGCGCTCAGCTGCATTATAAATTCACGGCCACTTCTCTCCTCCCTTTCCTGCCCTTCCCCTTCCGTACCAGATTATTTTGGAACTAATCCCAGATGTGTATAATTTCATTTGCAAGTATTTTAATCTTTTAAGAGGTAAGAACTCTTTTTTAAAATCATAGCCATACCATGATCACACCTAAAAGGTTTAATTGTGGATTTCTTAATATAATGGAATTACCTGGTCATTTAAAACATAATTTTTAATAACTGCATAGCATTCAGTTATGTGACTAAATCATTTTTAACTCTTGAGGTATAATTTTAGCTCTTGAGGTATAATTTACATTTAAATTCACTCCTTACAAGTGTACAAGCAACGATTTTTAGCAAATTTGCCAAGTGGTCCATGTAGCAGCACCATCCAGTTTTAGAACAGTCCATCCTCCCCAAAAGACCCATTATGCCCATTTACAGTTAATCTCTGTTGCATCCCCTTAGCCACAGGACACCATAAAGCTATGTTTTGCCTATAAATTTGCCTTTTCTGGACATTTCATATACAGGGAATCTTGTATCGTGTGGTCTTTTGTGTCTGGTTTCTTTCATTAGCATCGTGTTTTCCAGGTCCATCCACCTGGAAGCATGTGCCAACACTTCATGTGTTTTATGTGTGAATAGTATTCCATTGTATGCTATAGATCATACTTTCTTTAATCAATTTTCTATCATTGGATTTTTTCCCCCCATAGGCAGGTACTGGGAATCGAACCTGGGTCTCCGGCATGGCAGGCAAGTACTGTGCCAGTGAGCCACCGTGTCCCGCCCTATCATTGTATTTTCGAGATACCACTTTTTTTTTTTCCTGTGTAGCGGAATTGAGAGGTGCTAACCCCAATCCTGGGGTTGATCTTCTAGATAAATTCTTGTGTTTTTCCATAGCTTTTACCTTAGGGTAGGTTTCTTTGTAGGCTCTTGCTGGGCCAAAGGATATTTTCAGGTTTCTTTTTTTTAATATTTTTTTAAATTGTGAAATAGAATATATACACAATAAAGCAAAAAATTTCAAAGTACATTTTAACAAGTAGTTATAGAACAGATTTCAAAGTTTAGTAAGGGATAGTTTCATAATTTCAGGTTTTTCCTTCTAACTGCTCCAAGACACCAAAGATTAAAAAGAAATAGCAATATAATGATTCAGCAGCCATACTCATTTGTTAAATCCTAATTTCTGTATTATAACTCCTCCTCTTTTAATCCTTTTCCCAATCTTATGGGATATTTGGGTGTTCTAGTTTGCTAGCTGCTGGAATGCAATATACCAGAAATGGAATGGCTTTTAAAAAGGGGAATTTAATAAATTGCAAGTTTTCAGTTCTAAGGTTGAGAAAATGTCCCAATTAAAACAAGTCTGTAGAAATGTCCAATCAAAGGCATCCAGGGAGAGATACCTTGGTTCAAGAAGGCTGATGATGTTCAGGGTTTCTCTCTCAAGTGAGAAGGCACGTGGTGAGCACGGCGTCATCTGCTAGCTTTCTCTCCTGGCTTCTGGTTTCATGAAGCTCCCCGGGAGGTGTTTTCCTTCTTCATCTCCAAAGTGCTGGCTTGTGGACTCTCTTCTTCGTGTTGCTGCAGGATTCTCTGCTCTCTGAATCTCTTTCATTCTCCAAATGTTTCCTCTTTTATAGGACTTCAGAAACTAATCGAGACCCACCCAAATGGGTGGGGACACGTCTTTACCTAATCCAGCTTAACAAACACTCTTGATTACATTGCATCTCCAGGGATATGATCTAATTACAGTTTCAAACATACAATACTGCATAGGGATTAGAAGAAACAGCTGCCTTTACAAAATGGGATTAGGATTAAAACATGACTTTTCCAGGGGCGATACATCATTTCAAACCAGCACATTCTACCATCTGGACCCTATAAAAACATGTTTTTCCCATATGCAAAATACATTAATTCCATCACAATATCAGAAAGCTTTAAAGCATTCCAGTAACAATCAAATACAATATAAGGTTAAAACCAGTACAAAGTCTCATCAAAGTTAGGTACAAGCGTGGTCTGTGCTCAGGCAAATTCTCCTCTGTCTCTGGACTTTTGAAAACTCATAACAAGTTATTTGCTGCCAACATACAAAGGAGGAACAGTCATGGGATACATATTCGCATTTTCACAGGGAGGAAGGAACACAGGGGTCACTGGACCCATACGATTTTGAAAACCCACAGGGCAAAGTCCATTAGATTTCAAAGTCTGAGAGTGATTTATCTTCGGGGCTTCTGAAAGCACCCACTCTTTTCAAAAGACTACACAGAGGCCTGCCTCTCTCCAAACACAACCTTGGGGAATATTGGGGAGACCACCTTTTTCTTGGCTCCACCCTCTCCAAGGAGCAGGGTTGCACCCGGATCTCTGCCATCTTTGGGGCACACACTCAACCCCTCCATGTGGTGGCAGCTAGGCTGTCCCCAAACCCCAAGGAATGTGCTTCACCCTCTCCAAAGCCTGAGAGGTGGCATGACTCTTCCACTGCCACAGGTGGAAGGCCCATCCTCTGCCTTTGGGGCAAACTCACCCTCTCCATGGGCTTGGGTGGGTCCACTCTCCTGGCTCGAGGCTTCTTGACTTTAGACCTCAGCCTCCATGGCTTTGCCTCTGAAGTTATTTTAACTTCACTAGTGTCCCTTCTCTGAACCTCCCCCAGTACAGACTGGCAGCAGCTCTGTTTATACAGTTCCCACAGCACTGTCGTTGGCTTTCTATGCAGTAGCCTTGGGTCATGCCCATCAGATATAAGGAATTTCCATAAATCCTTCCTAGATAACTCCATGTCTGATCCTGGCTTTCTCTGAAATGGCTGACTGGTTCCACAATTGGCCAAATCCTCACATGGGGCACCATTCTTTGGGGTCTCCCCTCCTGGAAGCCCAAAATTTTCCACAACATCAATTTCTGCTTTCTTTCTACCCAAGAGTTCAGTTTTCAACTTATCTCTTTCCTGTCACATTTCATTATAAGCTGTGAGGAGAAACCAGGCTGCACCTTCGACATTTAATTTGGAGATCTCTTCTGCTAGATATCCAAGTTCATGGCGTTTAAAATCAGCCTTCCAGCCAAAGCCACTTGTCAACTTTGCCAGATTATCTGCAATTTTAAAACAAGGCTCATCTTTCTACTCTATAATAACACACGCCTCATTTCTATCTAACACTTTATCAGAAGTGTCTTTAGAGTACACATTTCTACCAACAGTCTTTCCAAAGCGTTCTAGGCCTTCTCTGTCAAGCTGCTAACAACTCTTCCAGAATCTTCCCCTTACACATTTAAAAAGCCGTTCCAACATGTTTGGTATTTGCAAACTGTAGCAGCACCCCGCTCCTGGTACCAAAATCTGTTCTAGTTTGCTAGCTGCTGGAATGCAATATACCAGAAATGGAATGGCTTTTAATAAAGGGGAATTTAATAAGTTGCTAGTTTACAGTTCTAAGGCAGAGAAAATGTTGCAATTAAAACAAGTCCATGGAAATGTCCAATCTAAGGCATCCAGGGAGAGAGATACCTTGGTTCAAGAAGGCTGATGAAGTTCAGGGTTTCTCTCTCAAGTGAGAAGGCACATGCTGAACACTATCACGGTTTCTTGCTCGGCTGGAAGGGCACATGGCAGGCACGGCGTCATCTGCTAGCTTTCTCTATTGGCTTCTGGTTTCATGAAGCTCCGTGGAGGCGTTTTCCTTCTTCATCTTCAAAGCACTGGCTAGTGGACTCTCTGCTTCCTGGTGCTGCAGCATTCTCTGC
The DNA here is from genome assembly GCA_004026745.1 of Myrmecophaga tridactyla. Lineage (NCBI taxonomy): Eukaryota > Metazoa > Chordata > Mammalia > Pilosa > Myrmecophagidae > Myrmecophaga > Myrmecophaga tridactyla. Next base: position 11,276 of record PVIY010011705.1, read on the forward strand.
TCTCTCTGAATCTCTCATTCTCCAAAATGTTTCCTCTTTTATAGGACTTCAGAAACTAATCGAGACCCACCCAAATGGGTGGGGACACGCCTTTACCTAATCCAGTTTAACAAACACTCTCAATTAAATTGCATCTCCAAGGAGATGATCTAATTACAGTTTCAAACATACAATACTGAATAGGGATTAGAAGAAACAGCTGCCCTTACAAAATGGGATTAGGATTAAAACATGACTTTTCTAGGGTCCGTGCATCATTTCAAACCTGCACATTGGGCTATGCCAATTCTAACTTTTTTCATGTTGGAAAGGGGTTTCTGTAATATGGGATGGGGGATGGAACTGGTTGATGTTCTTGGAGAGACTGCCCCTTCTGAGTTTCAGGATTTACCTAGCCTAGGAACCATCTGAAGGTTTTAGGTTTCTTTTCAGGCTTTTTATTTATTTATTTATTTTTAATAGTAGTTGCCAAATGCTCTCCAGAAAAGTATCTCAAAACCTTACTAATAACAATTTTATTTAAAAAATCAATTCTGGGGTGGTGCAATGGTAGCTCAGTGGCAGAATTCTCACCTGCCATGCCAAATACCCAGGTTCGTTTCCTGGAGCCTGCACATATTAAAAAAAAAAAAAAAAGGAAGAAGAAAGAAAAAAAAAAATCAATTCTATCTTTAAAATCATGGCTAAACCACTGGAAATTTTAAAGCATTTTTTTCATCCTTTTATTTTTCAGCTCAACCAGAGTGTAAGTTCTTTCCAAAGAAAATTTGTTGGTGAGGTGAAGCGATGCGAAGAACTAGAACGGATATTGGGTAAGTTTATTTTCCATTTTCATTAGTTAAATCATTATTTTTTGAATAGGCAAAGCTTACTTACTTTAGAAAAAATTAGAAAAGGTAGAAAAGCAGAAAGAAATTGCCCACATTCTCACCCTTCACCCTTCAGAGATAGTCACTGTTACCTGAGTGCTTGTTTTCTTTCCATAGTTTACCTATAAAAGTAAGGCTTTGTGTACATATAGTGATGTTATTTTGTTGACAGTTTTGTTTCTCATTTATCATTGTGAACATCTTTCTAGTCAATATCAGATATGTCATTCTTCATGGCTGCATATTATTTCATCATTTTGATGTACTATGCGTTATTTAACCAATCCCCTGTAGTTTATTATAGCTGGAAGACATTGGAGTCATGTTAATATACTGCTTAACTTAAAATTCTGTTAAGGAACAAGAGAGGCAGGAAGTGCTGAGTATCCTGGTTGATAAAAATTGCCTTTTTTTCTCAGGGCTTGATTTGCAAATGTGTTTCATCACTGCTCTCTGTTAGCTACTCCAGTTCAATATCAAGGCTGCTTCCATTATCTGTAAGATCTTTAATATCTTAGCTGGAAATAGCCCTAAAGTTCTGGCTGAAATTGAGAGTAAAATGATCTCAGACAGTTGACTGAAGTACAAAATTTGTTTTTGGGAGGATGGCCGGAAAAGTCATTGGTATGAAGGATTAGGGGAAGTAATAGCACGTATTGGAAACAATTTATAATATAAGATTAATGCTGATAATTATGGGTATTTTATATTTTTTAATTGGGCTTTTTTGTTGGGGATTTGTATTAATTTGTCTTTTTTTAAAAAATATTTTTGTTGAGCAATATCCACACACATACAGTTGAACCATATTATACAATCAGTGGCTCACAATATCTTTTCATAGTTGTGTATTCTTCACCATGATCATTTTTAAATCATTTGCATCATTCCAGAAAAAAGAGAAAAAGGAACTCATACATCCCATACTCCTTACTCTCACTCTCATTGACCCACAGTATTTCAAGCTACCCAGTTTTTACCCTTTATCTCCCCCTTTTATTTATTTTTTGTCCTTATTATTATTATTTTTTTTAAGCTCATCTGTCCATACGCTGGATAAAAGGACCATCAGACATAAGGTTTTCACAATTATCCAGTCACATTGTAAAAGCTATGTCATTGTACAGTCCTCTTTAAGAATCAAGGCTACTAGGACATAATTCACCAGTTTCAGGTACTTCCTGCAGCCACTCCAATACACCACAAACTTAAAAGGGATATCTATGTAATGCATAAGAATAACCTCCAGAATAACCTCTTGACTCTGAAGTCTTTCAGCCACTGCAACTTTATTTTGTCTAATTTCTCTCTTCCCCCTTTTGGTCAAGAAGGCTTTCTCAGTCCTGTCGTGCAAGGTCCTGGCTCATCCCTGGGAGTCCTGTCCCCTATTGCTAGGGAGATTTACACCCTGGGAGTCATGTCCCACATAGTAATTGGGCGTTTTTAAGATTAAAAAATATGTAGTCATCTGAAATCTATTTGTTTTCATATTGTGTGAAATATGTAGATTATTGTGTGGAATGTGTACATCAGTGTGACATCATATTCCTGTCTCTGCAACATGCATGAGTCATTGGACAGGTAGTATTTTTGGAATGAAGTTTTTAAAGGCAGGGCAAAAGGAATAACCCAGTAGACATGTACAGGACTATTTTTATAGCTTAAAAAAGAGTATAGACTTAAAAAAAAAGGAACCTTTCAAATAAATTTAGGTGTGTTATAAATAGGTTAAAACAATTTGCATCCTTTCCTAGAAACTTTTTATATTCAGTGCTACCTTTGCTGCCTTGTTGGTAAGACATTATTGCTTTTTCTGGTTTTAAAAATAAAATAAGTAGCAACACTTCTCAGAAATAGTCCGATAATGACTTTCCCAGGCATTGTGACTTTTATCCTACAGAAAAGAATACTTTACATAAGTGAAAATATAAACTTTAAAAAGTTAATTTTTTTGGTTTATTTTTAGTTTCTTGAAACACGTTTTTAATGTAAGTTGCAAGGCAGTACAGGTTGTTCTAAGTCATAGCATCACAGCTGCCTGGGGGATCTGAGGCGAGTCCAGGGTCTGCCCTCGTCTCTCAGGAGCTTTTGCTCCTCGTGGTTGTGATTGCCTTGATGGATGCCTGTTTCCTCCCAAGGGCACTCAGCAGGAAGGCCACAGTGCTGTCACTTGTGACGGCTTTTATAGGTCTGTCGTTTGGGTTCTTTCTGTACTTCCAAGTGTATTCTTAGCCTTTTAATTTATTCTGTAGGTACAGAGACAGCCATAACTCAAAAGTTCTTTAGAGTTTTAGAAATGAAAGTTTGGGAATTTCAGAAAATACTTATCCAAATTATTATTTATTTTGTTGTTGCATGCTGATCTCTCTAGGTAGTAAAGAGTGCTTTTCAGATCTTTCTAAACAAGGTTGAAAAAAGCGACTTGTAGGTCAGTTGGAATACTCAAGAATCTTGTGCATGCATTTAGACATTTATTTTTAGATGGCCTAGGTAAGGTTGGGATTTAAAGTGTTCTGGTTGAAATTTATTATATTAAGTTTCTGTACCTAATTTGTTTAACTTTTGTTCCCACAGCGTTTTTAGTGCAGGAAATTAATAAAGCTGATATTCCCCTTCCTGAGGGAGAGGCCAGTCCTCCTGCCCCACCTCTTAAGCAAGTTTTAGAAATGCAGGTAACTTGTTTCTGAAGAAGTCATTTTAGCCCACTGTCTGATGCTTTTCTGCCTTTTTTCTCAAAACCATGGAATGAAAAGTAATAAGCAATATTATGATTAACCCTCAGTAATAGATAATCTGTGATAAATTGTAGCTGTAATTCAGTTTTCTTTTACAATGTAAGATGTGTTTTCCCTTTCCAGATGGTGTTTTACAGAGGCTAAAGAGAATTAGGTCATTAAATCTGGCTCTTAGTCATGGAACATGTCAGAAAGTTCATTCTGGGATTATCCAAACTTTAGCCTGCCTCTCCCAGTGCAGGTAATCAAGGGTTCAGCCATACGTCCTACACATTCTTTACGAATTTACCCTCTTTTCCCTGTAATTCTCAGAAGTTTGTATGAAGGTGAGCAGCATTATAGGGAGGGAGCAAACAGAATTCCTTCACCCTAAATTCAGTGTCTCATATATTAAGCATTCCTTTCCTTTTGTGATTATACTCACTTATCTTTTTATTAGCATCTATTTATGAATTAACCGTTGAAGTTTCAGTATAAGCATTTTATAGTTCATCACACTGAGAAATAGACTCAAGTTCTTTGTCTCTTTTAAAACGACTATTAATGTATAACTATTCCATTGCTGGCTTTTCTCTTTGCTTATTTAGTAGAAAGTCATTTAACATTTGATATATGAGTAGAGTCAAGAGAATTATACAATCAGATGAGTAGAATGCAGTCAACTGGTTTGGCTATTTGGTGGATTGGTTATGATATAATCACACAGATGGAGATTAATGTTTATAGTTTTTAAAAGGTAGAGCATAAGAGATGAATGTAGTATTCTAAGTGATTTGTTTGAATATAAGTTTTCATTGACTCAGTGATTTGTTTTACAAATGTATACCTCTGGTGTTTTAATGCTTAATATTGTTAAGGATGCTTAGTGCATAACTAATTATTAGAGAAACGTTTTTTTTCAAGAACTTTTATGCCCAGTTAATTGTGTAAGTGTAAATATATAGAAATTCTTAAGCTAGAGACTAGTTTTTTTTTTAAAAAAAGATTACCTAAAAATTTTCCTGTTTGAAAACAAAAGGAAATACAGACTTGAAAGAAGACACTTAGAAGTATGTTAATGGATAAGCAGTCAAAGAAAAACAAAGGAAATTACATGACCTGAAATTAGAGAAAAGACCAGTCTTTAGGGTATCACAGCATCCTGAACGTTTTATAATATCATATATGGTGTGAATGTCATAGGAATAGACAAATTAATATGAAATAGTAAGTGATGGCCCTTTATATTTTTGTAAATCTTTGTATGTTTTCATGACCTTATCAAGCTAACATAAATTCTAGCTTTTTAAAACCTCCACTGATTTTGGTATATTGGAAAAACTATATTTGGAACTAAACCACTCTTTAGTAATCTCTATTTTGTCACTGTTTGTTTTAGGAACAGTTGCAGAAACTTGAGGTTGAATTGAGAGAAGTCACTAAAAACAAGGAGAAACTGAGGAAGAACTTACTGGAACTGATTGAGTACACCCATATGCTGAGAGTTACAAAAAGCTTTGTTAAACGCAACGTTGAGGTACTCAACAACATGGAGGAGGAAGTATATTTATTTTAGAAAAATTTCATTCCCATAAGGTTGCAGGGTCTTGTTATCAGTTTACTTAGGTATTACTTTTTTTTTTAAGAGATAAATTTAGATCTCAACTTTATTTTTCAGTTGGAATAGATGATATTATATTTTCATATGTATATAGTTTATCTTTAATGTTTTTAATGTATTGGTTGGTTTTAACAATAGCAATACTTTCTATTTGTAAAATCCTTTTGTTAGTAGTTGAAAAAGATCTTTTTATGATCACAAGAAAAAATTGAACATTGGAAGTCAAACTCTAAAATTTAGTTTTTCCAAATTGCTGAGAATTAAGGAAAATAAAAGAAACCTGTAATTTATAAGAATAATGAATAGTCTCTGTAGTGAAACTCTACTGAGCTCAGTATAGCAAGGATAAGTAGCTTCCTTCTAAACTCAGTTTCAGTTAATACAGTGCTAACATCGGACAAAATTTATTTTATCTGAGATTAAGGCAATAACATAAAAATTACAGCTATTTTTTGATATAAATGTCTTCCAGTGGCTTACAAATAAGGAATGGGAAAATTCTCTTTTTCTTTAGCAGAGCTGAGTTACATGTCTTAAGTTATCTTGGGGCCTTGGCACCCAAATCTAAGTAGTTGGTTATGAAACCCTGTGAACTTATTTGGAAGCATGACTGAGAAATAAAGTGTCACTTTTAATGAGACACACTTGGTTTTATACGTCTCTTTGTAGTTTGAACCCACTTACGAAGAATTCCCTCCTTTAGAGAATGAAACTCTGTTGGACTACAGCTGTATGCAGAGGCTGGGAGCAAAACTAGGGTAGGTGACAGCAGCTGGGGTGTTAGGCTACACTGCTCTTCTTGAGGAAGGAAGATGAGTGCTGCACACTGGATGAATGGGTCCCATTTTAAAGCCTATGATGGGACAAAAGAAGGCGAATATTTATTTAAGGAAACACTGCACGCCTATATTTATTGAGCTGAATTACTCAGTATATTTATTTTTTACCTAAAAATGATGGAAATTTTTTCTTTTAGTATTATGAGTTGGGAAGAAAGAACTTCTGTGCTGTATAGTGTTACTCATAAAAGCCTTAAACAATTGGTCATTGATGCATCAGGTTCTCTTTTGTATGGAGGAAGCGAGTTAAACTGAGTTGGGAACATTTTTTATTAATCATACTTTAAGAGTCTCTTTCTACTGTTTATTGTCTCTGCTCACTTGAACTAATGGTAACTTGTTTCCTTGTGATTATTTATTTATTTATTTATTATTCGGAACTTATATTCCTCTGTTATTTATCTATAGGAAGCCAATGACTTTTAGTTTGAGGAGTATATATTTCTCCAGAGAGAATTTGTCTTTACTTTTGTCAGGTATCTGGAGTGCTCTACCAGGCTTGAATCATTTTATATTAATTTCTCAGATTGTGTTTTTTTGTTTGTTTTTTCTTTGATTATGCTAGTGTTATATTAAGTCCCTTAAATTGAGTGAATTTTATTCCATCATTATAAATTCTCAGGGAAGACCTTTCCTCCTCCAGCCAGATACCAAATTGAAATAAACAAGTTTATTTGTAGGTTCCTTTGTGAGGTGAAATTTCTTTGTAGTCGTGCAATTCCTGTAGGTGTAGCCCATGGAAGGGGTGTACTTTTGGGGGTTCAGGTCTCTCTTCTCACCTTATAGGACCCAGTGCCTTAACTCCTCTTTCCTGTGCTGCTGTTGAAACTCAAGGCCTTGGTATTTGAGGGCTTTATAATACGTCAGAATGGCGCTAGGTCCTTTTTTATTTGATTGTGATAATTTCTCTTACTATAGGCTCAGCTTTTTATTTAAAAGGATGTTTCAAAAATCTTTATCCAGGATTTGTAGGTGTTTAGTAGTTGGGGGGCTTTCAGAATATCTTCTCCACCAAAACTGTTGGAAGTGGGCGTCCATCATTCTTATAATGACAGGTTGATAATGTTGACTGCAGTTGCCTTGAGGTTGTCTGTTGATGCCTGGTTATCTCTGTTGCCTCATAGATTTGTGTCTGGCCTAATTAACCAGGGAAAAGTTGACGCATTTGAAAAAATGTTGTGGAGGGTCTGCAAAGGGTACACTATTGTGACCTATGCAGAGCTGGATGAATCCCTTGAAGATCCTGAAACGGTGAGTAAATGTCATGTTCACATTTATAACATGTTTATAAATGTTCACATTTATAACAATGACAGTTACGGCACAAAGAACTGATGCCCTATCATCCTCACACACTTTCGAGTGGAGTTCTTAAAAACAAGGACATCTTCCTATGTTATCACAATACAGCCATCACAGTCAGGAAATTAACATAGGTACATTAAAACTACCTGATCCCCAGCTCCAGTTCAGGATTCACCAATTGTCCCAATGAAGTTTTTAGCAGAAGGATCCAGTTTCGACTCACACCTAGGACTTCATTGTCATGTTTCTTTGGTCTTTTTCAATTGGGAACCGTTTCTTGATCTTTACTTAGCTTTTGTGACCTTGATAGTTGGAATATTACAGACCAGTTTTTTTTGGTAGTGTGTCCCTCGATTTGGCTCTGTTTCTGCTTCTCCTGTTGGGTTCAGGTTATGGCGTTTGGCAGGAGCATCACGCCGTGAGGCTGTGTTCTTCTCGCTGCATCCTGCCAGGAGGTGCACATCCAGCTGGAATCCTTCCTGTTTGGGCTCACTGTGATCACTTACTCAGGGCTTCTCCCCTGTGAAGTTACACCCTTTTTTCATAATTGATAAGTATTTTGGGGGAAGTATGTTCCAGCTATGTACATATCCGGTTCCTCATCAGATTTTCAATTCATTCAGTTATTTTCTACGAAAATTCAATGAGTTATATTCTGTTATCCTATTTATTATTATTTTTATTTATTTATTTTATGTTGTATGGCAGGGGTCACATTTCATTCCTTTTCCATTTGAGTATCCCGTTATTGCAGCACCATTTGTTGAATTTTTGTTTGTTTTGCTTGTTTGTGTATTTTTGAGGAAGTGCATGGACTGGGAATCGAACCTGGGTCCTTTTCATGGCAGGTGAGAATTCTACCACTGAACTACCCTTGCACCCCCTTATTATTTATTTTTGACACTAAAATTCTATAGTTGGCCAATTGGAGCTCATTCAGGCTGGCTTTTGTAACTTTTTTTTCTGCATTCCCTTCATCTTTTGAGCATTGCCTTGCCTTCTCACACAAAACGAGATGTTCCAGATTCGTTTTGTAATATTCCTCAGACAGCCGTGAAATCAGCTGTTTCTCCAGGCAGCCTGCTTCTTTTTAGTGGCGAATGGTAGTTAGAAGCCAGGATGTGGTCGCTGGTTGTGTGTGTGGTTACTGAGGTGCTGCTGTTCCCAGGCCTGTCTGGGGACAACTCTAGGGCATGCGTGTGCACACTCACACACACACACACACACACGCTTACAACATAATTGTTTCCTATACCTATCTGTGTTTTGAAAACCAAGTTCACATCCAATTCCAGTCCAGCACCACAGAATTCATTCTAAGTCTCCATTTCTGTGTTTTTTATTCCTTTTTTTTTGAAAGTGAGAAACTTGACTATAAGGAAATAATATATTTCTTTATTCAATCAGTGCCCCCTGTTTGTAATCAGTCTCCCATCAGTCTGCCATTTCTGTTGCTCCCCTGTTCTCCCTGCGAGGAGTTCCAGGTTCCCCATTGCGGTGGTGCCCACCTCTCCCCTCTGGCCACACCTTGTGTGGACACCCTTCTCGCCCTACTTTGCTCTGCCCCTCCATGTTGTGTCCTTTGTGTGGACGGCCCCTCATTCCTCGTGGGCTCAGAAGCACCGTGCCGGGCTGACCCTGCAGGATTTCTCCTCACCTTGTTTGGGCTCTGATCCTCTGTTCTGAGCCACCGCTGCTCTCACCCTCTCTCCTTTCATCCACACCTGATGGCTTTAGGAATAAATTGTACAGGAAGAGAAGCAGAGGGGCAGGGGAGGGAAGACTCATAATCACCTCTTTAAATATCTGTGGTTTTTAGCCTTCACAGCAAAAACAACTATATTCCTCTAAATACCAAAGGAAGAAAAGGTCTTAGGCTTCTTAATTTTGGGAAAAGAATTTGCTTTTTGTTTTTCTAGATTTGCCTTAGGAATCTGACTGTGAGAGTAATATATCCTGTAATGGTTTTGACATATAAAGAGGAATTTGGCTGTGATATGGTTTTCATTAGGTTCAGCCTGAAAACCACAGATGTTGGGAAATCTAATCAGTTAAGCTTTTCATTAACCATACACTTGTCTTATTTTCTGCTTTCCTGTGGCTCTGATAACTGCCGGTAGCTGTCTTGTCCCTCACTTGGGACTGGTATACTATTCTGAAGTAGTATTTTAATGTTTTTTCCTTCTTAAGAGAAAATATCAGTCATTCTTATGCATTCATTCAAATTTAAAACAACTTTTTTTTTGTAGAATTTCTAAGCTCTCTTGTGCTGAGTATTTACAAAATATGTGAAAGGTTATTAAACGGCATGAAGAAATAGAGAAAAGGATAGATATATATATATCTTGAAAATACAAACTTTTTCCTTACAAAGGAAATGCATGTACATTCTAGAAAATTGGGGAAAATATAGGAAACCTGAAAACCAAAATAAGTCACTTGTAATCCTTCTACTCAGAGAGTGCCTCTGTTCACTGTACAATATATATTCTTTTTTCTTTTTTAATATTTTTATTGAGATATTTTCACATATCATACAGTCCATCCAAAGTACAATCTGTGGCTCATCACATAGTTGTATATTCAACATGATCATTTTTAGAACATTTGTATCACTCCGGAAAAAGAAGTGAAAAGACAAATAAAAATCCCCATACATCCCATAACCCTCACCCCTTCCTCTTATTACCACTGGTATTGTAAATCTACCTGATTTTTTTTTAAAACTCTTATCCCCCCTCCCCGTTAAGTACATATTCTTTTAGTCCTTATTGTGGAGATAATACGGATAATTTATTTGATAACTTTTACTCAGGTTTTAGGATTTACTCATTGTGTTGATAGTCCCGGGTTTAGTGCCTTTTGAGTTCAGCGTCACATTGCAGCCTTAGAGCACTTTCTAGCCATTTCCTCTTGTCAGTGTTGTTTCCAGATGCCAACAGCTGTCTTTGCTCGACTCATAAGCTAGACTCAGGCAACTTCACCTGGTTCTGTGATCTTTTTGTGTGTGTTGTGTGTGGTCCTTATTTCATCTCATACCTTAATGGTTGTCTTCCTTGACACAGTAGTATATATGTAATTTTTTTGCATGTTGTATGTCAGGGGTTACATTTCATTCATTTTTCATGTGACTGTCCCGTTATTCCAGCACCATTTGTTGAATTTTTTTGGGTGGGGGGTGCATTTAGTGCTCAGGCCTAGAATCGAACCCAGGTCTCCCACATGGCAGGCGAGAATTCTACCACTGAATCACCCTTGCACTCTGCATGATAGTATTTTTTATTTATTTATTTTTTTAATAAACTTTTTTTATTAATTAAAAAACTTAACAAAAGAACATTAAGATATCATTCCATTCTTCATATGATAGTATTTTTTTTAATTGTTGAGGAATCGTCAAGGTCAAGTTCATTATAAATGATATTTATTTTTCCCCTATTGTGGTTTTTAAAATAATTTATTTTGAAATGATTTCAAGTTACAGAAAAGTTGCTACGAGAGAACAAAGAACTCCCATATCCTCTTCATCCAGATTTCCCAATTGTTAATATTTTATTACATTTACTCCATTGTCCACTCTCTCTCTACACATAAATACTCATTCTCATTAGGCTTTTCCTAAAACTTTTGAGAGCAAGCCACAGGTGTGGTCCCATTACCCATAAATTATTCTAGTGTATCCGTTTCCCAAAAACAAGGATTTTTTTTTTACATAACCACCATATAACCCCTCTGGCTTAGAAAATCAAGAAGGAAGCAACAGTCTCATCCACTCCAAACATGCCATTCAAATTTCTGAACAGTTTCTTTTTTCCTTTCTGGGCCAGGATCCTGTTTGGGATTGTAAGTTGCATCTACAACTGGCATTACTTTCTAGGGTGCCCCTTACTGTGGGTCCACATGAGGTTCCTTTACTGCTTACCTCGGAGCTTGCACTCTTGTAGGGACATCCCCACAATGATGCTCCGCCATGAAGTAGCCTCATCAGAAGGTCGTACTTACAAAGGGTTCACACCCCCAGGAATGGGTTGGGTTTAAGAACATGTTTTTCTAGGGTGCATGTAGCTTCAAAACACCACAAGTGTGATATTTAGAGAACTTAGTGCTCATTACATCCTCTAGTGTCGTTTGTTGCATCTAGGCCCTCTCAGCAGTCAGAGCTGGGGATAAATCTATTTAATAGTATCATATAGTCATATCTCTACACATAGATATGTGCATACACACGTACATACATGCCCCCGTGTATCTACCTTTCCATCTGTACATATATGGTATAAAACCATGCATTCAAACTATATCCTCCAATTCTAATTATTTCTCTAGACTTCCCTTTTACCATGTTTTAAACTCTCTTTTCTGACAGTGGGAAATCTGGCTCCTGTTGTTCTCAGTATATTTAGTGTAATTGCTCAATTAATTTACTTATTTATTTAGTGTAACCAGTCTCCCAGCCACATCAGCCATTTCCTCCATCTGCTGTCTCTATGATTGCTTCATGCCCCCACCCCCAACTGCCCTCTGTCCTCTTCTGCTGGGCCCACCTACCTGAACTTCTCTGTCCCAGTGTGCTCCCTGTCCCCAGCGCCCAGGTCTCAGTTCTTGGACTGCTTCTGTTTTCTTTCTACCCCTAGGGAGTAAGTACCCTCAGTGTATACATCTCCCAGATGTATATTTCTAGCTTGGACTTCTCCCCTGAATACCAGACTTTTGTATCTAACCATCTACTCTGTATCTTCTTTGGAATGTCTGAAAGACATTTCCAACTAATGTCTGAAGTAAACTCTTGATCTTTCCCCCAAACCTATCAGTAAATGGCAAATCCATCTTTCTAATTGGCTCAGGCCCAAACCTTGGGGTCCTCCTTGACTCTTTCTCTCACATCTTATATCTACTCCATCAGCAGATCCGTTGGTGCCATCTTTTCAGTACAAAGAAAATGTGGCATTTTCTCATTGCCGCCACCACCATCCTGGTCCCGAGCATCAGTGCACGCCTGCATTACCTCCGCTTGCTGTAGCTTTCTCCCTGAGCTCCTGCTTCTGCCCTGGCCACTCTCTCTGTTCTGTTTGCCTCTCAGCAGCCTGAATCATCCCTTTAAATTTTCATCTGGGTTATTAACACACCTCTACTTAAGACACTCCAATGGCCCTGACCCACTCATTAAAAAGCCCATATCCTTACAGTGGGCCAGCCTGGTCACCTCTCTGTCCCTGTCTTACACTGCTCTCCCCTGTCCATCCCTCTTTCAGCCTTGCTGGCCTTCTTGGTTTTCTTAAACATGCATCTGCACAAGCTTTTCTTTTTGCGTGAAGGCTCTTCCCCAGTAAGCACATGCTTGCTCCCTCTCCACCTTCACTGAGACCTTCCCTGATCATCCTATTAATAATTGCAAAACATCCCTCTCATCACAATCTTCCTTTCTAGCTTTATGTTTCCTTGTTGCTCTTTTCTTCACCTGGCATTATTCGTTTGTCTCTCTCCTTGCCAACTTGAATATAATACTCTTCCTCTCCTCCTACATCAAGGATTTTTGTCTGATTTGTTTACCTAGAACAAAATAGCACCTAGAACAGAGCCTGGCACATAGCCAAGAACCTTTTCAGGTTTATTGTTGGATATTTGTAAATATTTGTTGAATAAATGAATGAACTAACTCTTTGACAGTGTTTGAGCCTCCAGGGTTTTGGAAGTTAATACATGCTGAAGTTACAGCTTCCTTGTTTGTTCTTTAGGGTGAAGTCATAAAATGGTATGTGTTTTTAATATCCTTTTGGGGAGAGCAGATTGGCCACAAGGTTAAGAAGATATGTGATTGGTAAGGAAAAGAAGCATTTCATATCATTTATTTATCTTCAGTAACCTCATAATTCTCCTTAACTATTCCTCTGTATCTGAAGAGAAGTACAGCAGACTGCTAATTTTTGTTATGTGATTTCTTTACTATAGTACCAAGTGTAATAGTCAGGGACATCTAGGGAAATAAAACCAACAGAAGATAATCTGTAAATGTTATGAGATTTTTATAAGAATTGTCTCACACAGCTGTGGGGATGGGCAAGTCCAAATTCTGTAGGGCAGGTCGCAAGCTGGGAAATCTGATAAAGGTTTTCACTGAATTCCCCAGGAGAAGCTGGTTGACTGAAGTAGAGATGGAAATTGTCTCTCCGGCACTGAAATCATCACTTCTCCTTTTAAAGCCTCTAGCTGACTGGACCGGACTTCTCATTGTAGAAGGCAGTCTCCTCAGTTGATTGTAGTTGCTACAGATGCAGTCAACTTACTGATAATTTAAGTCCATGGAATAGCCTTACAGTAACAATGAGGCCAGGGCTTGCTTGTCCACACAGCTGGACCCCTGAACTACATGAACTTAACCTGACACATGAATTTAACCATCATGCTAAGTTCTTAACCTAATTTTTCTTCTCTTGCCAGCATATTATTTAAAGGGATTTCAAAGTAGGGACCACGTTAATTATGCTGTCAGATTTATTTATTTTTTCTTGGGAATCAGTGTTTTAAGAAGGATTCTAAGTTTATTATTTGTGTCTTTCATTTACTCTTAGTTAGGTCAGGTTTATCTGTTGTCAGTGGGCCCGTATTTCATCTTTGGCCAAACGTGGTAGATTTTTTGTTTGTGTCATCTAGAAGCGGGTGTGGCATATGGCAAAGACTATGGCCTCTGGAGCTAGAGGGCTGGGTTCAGAGCCTGTCCATGACCACACATTCACTGGCCATACTTGGACAAGTGACCAAGCTTACTTATTAATAATGAGGAAATTTTACTAATACTGCTTATTAGAATAATGGGAACAATAATTTTTCATTGGGATTTTAAGATAAAATGAGACAGTGCAGGTAGAGGGCCTGAGCACAAAGTTAAGCCATCAATAAATGTTGAGCTGTGCTGTGAAAAGAATCTGTCTGGAACAGAGCCAAAAGAATCCCCCCTTAGTTTTCTTACGCTCATGCAAATTATAGATCGCCTTCTTTCTTGTGAGTGGGTTGGGGCTTAGGTATTTTCTTTGGATCATTGTTTATCAAAGCTTGGTATTCAATCACTGATGGTATGGAAAGCAACTTTAGGCTTACATGGATGATCTTTTGTAATTTTAATGAATGTATTTTTACTTTAGTATAGATGAGAAAAACTATTACCAGCACAGCAAATCCATGATTCCACAGATATCATTGTTTACAATAAGGCTAGGGTAGGTATTTAATATTCAAAAGTTTGAGCTTACAGAAAAATATTAAGTATGTTATTAAAATATTAAGGTGGTATGGGAATCACTGCAGTTCGGGAGACACAGCTCTATGTCCCCCAGCATGTTCAGGGTGTCAGGCTACCCCTTGACAAAGTGCTGGTCCTGTGAAGTGAGAAACGGTCAGAAGGGAGAGATTTATCACAGAAAAACATCTGAGCAATTACTAGGAAAACAGTTTTTTTCCTCCCTTTATTCTTTTTTAATTTGCAGGTAATTATTCTTGTGGTTTTTGGTTTTGTTTTTATGTTCTAAACCTGCTTAATGATTCTCAACCTGCGGATACTGGTGAATTCTATGAAGTAGGAATTTGCATTGAGCTTCCAAGAATCTTTGAAGACAGAATCCAGGAGAGACTTTGGTAAATTAGTTAAATTCAGGAGATGCATGTTGAATACCTGCAAGTAAGGCCTGATCAAGGGCAGGGGCCTGCAGCCACTCCCTTCTCCCAGATGGCAGTTATTAGTCCATTATTTTGCAAGAGAAATGCCTAGGTGGTGAATTGAATATGGCTGTAGTTTACATAAAGTTTTCTGTAGTCATGACTGGTGTGAGACTGTATTTGATTCTGTCTTCTAGTTATCATTGCCACATTTACCCCTATCCAAATAGTGCTGAGGAGCGAAGAGAGATTCAGGAGGGACTAAATACCCGCATTCAAGATCTTTATACTGTGAGTCAATGGGAAAAAGACCTCCTTATCTGAGGTTGTAAACACTGAAGTATCCATTTATTTTAATTCTTTTTTAATATGATGGTGGTAGACAAAGGGAAATGTTTTAGTGAGACTGCAGTGTCACTTACCTCCCTTCTCTTCATGGTAGTTTTATTTAGCAGCCTGTTGGAAACCCAGGTAGTAATGATGGAACTTTAAAAACTGATTCTCTGGTCATCTTTGATATGTAGGATTGCAGTTCTTAATCATAAAGAACAAGCCCCATTTAACATGGGGGTTTCGTTTTCCATACACTATTTTAATTTGTGTTTCTACTTAATATTAATTAGGATTCTTGGTGGCAAGGAACAGAAACAGGCTCTGACTCATTTAAGCAAAAGGGAATTTATTGCTAGACTGTGATGGGGTGGAGCTGGTGGCTCACAGGGCTTACTGGGGATCGGGGTGGAGCTTGGGGTGGGTGAGAACCCAGGGAGCTGTGTGGAGTCGGGAAGCACAGCCACCGCCCATGACCGGGGCAGCCTGGCCACCGCCCCATGACCTGGGCAGCCTGGCCTTCATGTTGCCACAGTGACAGTGAATCTGACCATGTCCGGTCTGTCCCCTTAGGTAGAGGCAGCCTCCCAAGAGGGAGCCTCTGATTGGCTGAGCTCAGGTTCTCTGCCTCCCTCTGTTAGTCCTGGGGGCAGGGAGGGCAAGGAATGGCTCCCTTGACAGCCCCACGATGGGAGGCGGGTGCCTGGATTATTCTACCACCAATGGGGGTGGCAGGGATAGGGCTGGGCGGGAGTGGGGTTGGGGTGGGGGAGGACTTCTCCTGAAGGGAGTCAGGGTGTTGGGTGGGCTTACTACACTGAAGGCTCCTGTTTGTTCTTGCCAAGGTGCTTCACAAAACTGAGGATTATTTAAGGCAAGTTCTGTGTAAAGCTGCAGAGTCTGTGTACAGCCGTGTTATCCAGGTGAAGAAAATGAAGGCCATTTACCACATGCTAAACATGTGCAGCTTCGACGTGACGAACAAGTGCCTCATTGCCGAGGTCTGGTGTCCAGAGGCGGATCTGCAGCAGCTGCGCCTAGCGCTCGAGGACGGCTCGGTGAGTCAGCTGGCTGCTCCGCCTGCCCATAGAGAAGTCGGGGCTGCAGGACTGCCCTTAGGAAGTGGAAGAACGATAAGCTCAGAGAAATAAAGAAAGTGAAAATTTCATAGAAAGTATTATATTGACTCTTCTTTTGAACTGAAATTACGGAGTGCTAGTCATTCAGTGAAGTATGTGTGTATGTGCATTTTAAAGTTGCTCTTTTGAGTAATGCATTCCCATGGTTAACAAAATGCAAAAAATATTAAAAGAGACAGTGAAATGACTTCCTCCTATTCCTGTATCTCATTTATCCAGCCCCTCCGCCAAGGGAGCCACTGTTGTGAGTTTATAGAGCTTTGACTTTCTTAAGCACAGCAGTTACGAATATATATTCTTTTTCTTCCCTTTTCTTAATAAAAGGTTATATACTATTCATAAAGTTCTGCACTTTGTTCTTCTTTCTCACTTAGTAAAACTTCCCTTTTCTTTTTAAAAGGTGTTTCCTATTCTACTATATGGATGTTCCATGTTTTTTTTAACTAGTTCCCTAGTCATGTAGGTGGTTTCCAGTTTTAGAAATACAATTACAGTGACTAACACTGTGGCATTTTGTACATGTGTAAATATATCTGCATGATTAGTTCCCAGAAATGGAATTGGTGCATCAATTTTGATACATATCATCAGCCATTAAACTTCTCTTATTACAGTGCAGTTGATTCCCTCTTTGCGTGCTTAAGAGGCTTTTGTTCATATCCTTTGTCCATTTTCTGCATGGTGTTTGTCTTTTTCTTCCTAATTTCTGTCAACTTTATCTGTGATATGAGTAAATATATTTTCCCCAGTTTGTCATTTGCCTTTTGACTTAACTTATGGCATTTCTGTTTATTTACTTTGGGTCATACAAAAGTTTTTTGTTAAATATAGTTGAATTTATCAATCTTTATGGCATCTGGATTTTGAATCATAGGTTTTTCCCACTCTAAAGCTATAAAATAATTCTCCTGTGTTCTTTTGAGTTTCCTACATTGAAACTCAATCCTTCTTTTTTTTTATTAATTTTTAATTTTGTTTAAATACCAGAAAACACCAAATGCAAACATTTGTAATTTTTGATCATTCCGTTCTACATATATAATTAGTAATTCACAGTATCATCACATAGTTGCATA
Source organism: Myrmecophaga tridactyla (assembly GCA_004026745.1). Classification (NCBI taxonomy): domain Eukaryota; kingdom Metazoa; phylum Chordata; class Mammalia; order Pilosa; family Myrmecophagidae; genus Myrmecophaga; species Myrmecophaga tridactyla. Next base: position 28,819 of record PVIY010011705.1, read on the forward strand.
TTCATCATCATGATCATTTCTTGGAACATTTGCATCTATTCAGAAAAAGAACTAAAAAGAAAACAGAAAAAAATTCATACATACCATACCCCCACGCCTCCCCCTCATTGATCACCAGCATTTCACTCTAAATTTATTTTAACATTTGTTCCCCCTATTATTCATCTTTATTCTATATGTTTTACTCGTTTGTTGATAAGGTAGATAAAAGGAGCATCAGACATGAGGTTTTCACAATCATACAGTCCATTGTGAAAGCTGTATCATTACACAATTATCTTCAAGAAACATGGCTACTGGAACACAGCTCCACATTTTCAGGCAGTTCCCTCCAGCCTCTCCACTATATCTTGACTAACAGGGTGATATCTATTTAATGTGTAAGAATAAACTCCAGGATAACCTCTAGACTCTGTTTGGAATCTCTCAGCCATTGACACTTTATTTTGTCTCATTTTAGTCTTCCCCCTTTTGGTCGAGAAGGTTTTCTCAGTCCCTTGATGCTGAGTCTCAGCTCATTCCAGGTCAATCCTTCTTTTTAATGCAGTTTATTGCGATATATTCACCCATACCATATAATCATCCAAAAGTGTAAGATCAGTGGTTCATAGTATCATTATATAATTGTACATTCATCACCACAATTTTTGAACAATTTTGGAGTAATTCTCATTACTTCAAAAAAAAAATACATATAAGAATAAAAATAAAAATAAAAAAGAACACCCAAAACATTGCCCACCCTTTATCCCCCGCTTTTATTTATTTATTTGTTTGTTTGTTTGTTTACGTGGGCAGGCACAGGGAGACCGGGTATCAAACCCAGGTCTCCGGTATGGCAGGTGAGAACTCTGCCTGCTGAACCACCATGGCCCACCCTATTATTTATTTTTTGTCTTTATTTTTTTACTCATCTGCCCCTACACTGGATAAAGGGTATCAGCCACAAGGTTTCCACAGTCACATGGTCACACTATAAAAGCTAGAGTGAAACCCAATTCTTGACCTTGGAAATAACAGAGATAGCTAGTTCAAATGACAGTTAAGGAAACAAGTTTTTTTTTTTTTTAAATTTATTTATTAATTAAAAAAATTTAACAAACGAAATAAAACATAACATAGATAATCAGTAATTCACAATATCATCACTTAGTTGCATATTCATCATTTCTTAGAACATTTGCATCCATTCAGAAAAAGAAATAAAAAGACAATAGAAAAAGAAATAAAATGAAAACAGAAAAAAAAAGATTATACCTACCATACCCAATACCCCCCGCTTTCACTGATCACTAAGGGAAACAAGTTTTCACCTGAGATACTTTGTCAGCCACCTTGTTGTACCACCTAATTCTGTGATAACACAAGCATAAAATACTCAGTACTACGAAAGAAGGTAATGTAAACATATAAGTTATTTGGGAGAGACATTTATTTTAAAGATTCTCATTTATTGACGTACCATCAGCTTTGAGGGACAAGACCGACACTCTCTGTGTGTTGCTTGTGTGTGTTGCTTTTTAACTATAAGCTCCCTTTGTTCAATTCACATGTAGTCTGGGTGGCTGGTTCTGCCGTCCCTGTGCATACAACCTTGGTGTCTTCTGAGGACCACTTATTAAGGCGTCAGTGGGCCTCGGCCCCCTGTGTGTAGCTCTTCTCTGTGGCATTGCTCAGTTTCTGGCTCTTCTGATTTCCATTGCTAAGGGTGCTTCCCTCTCTTCTGCTGGTTTCACTGTATCCTGTTGGCTCTGTGCTTCCCTCATCCCTTTCCTGCTCCTGTGTTGGCAAAACCCCTTCCAGTTTCAGCTGCTTCTCTTATGTTGTCTGCCGTTCTTTCCAGGGAACACTTTTTGGCTATTTTGGAGTGTTTCTTCCACAGGTTTGTCAGGTGCCCCATTGCTTTCTTCGCTGTCCCTGGTCCTGATGCTGATCCATGCAGTCCTTGTAGCTCTCAGTTTGCCCCCACTGGTTTTGGGGATTTGTGGGGACATAGTTTTAAATGTTCTCCATGCGTTTTTGGTTTCACTCTCTAGTTGCTTTGCTTTTCAAGGAGACTCAGTTTCAAAACTGTGCTGCTGCTGGGATTTTCCCAGAATCCCCTTGCATGTGTATGTTTAAAGAAATGTATAATTTGGCTGGAAAACTTACTTTTCTGGTTTTGCTTTATTTATTTAAGGTTTTTTTTTTATCCATTATAAATTGATATGTGTTTTAGAAGTCTTGGAAACACTGAAAGAAAAACTAATTTTGCCATACCAGTAAAATTAATGTTGGCTCCTAATTTATTCTAATCTTTTTTTAATTAGTTGATTTTGTAGTTATCTCTAAATTTCTCTTTTTTGAATGTTTTTAAGAGATAAAGTCCTAAATTCCATTTCCTGTTGGTGATTCTGGGAATTTCTTCAGAATATAAGCATAAGTACTCACATACATACACAAATATATATAAATGAAATAAAAAAGGTATCCTTCTTCAGTTTCTCCATTCACTTTCCTACCTGCTCAGGTTTGTTCACGCCTGCCCTTCTGCAAGACCACACCCACCCACGGCTGCCCTGGCAGAGTGCTTGTCTTCCTGCACTCCTGCTGTGTCTGAACATTGCCAGTGGTGATTAAAACTTCACTGTGCAGCCACACACACAGCCTTGCACACAGCAGGGGCACCGATATTTGTTGCGGGAGTCCTTGGATAGTAAATAACTTGTTTTTTTTCTTTTTTTTGACGTATAGAGAGAGAGCGGTGCTACAATCCCCTCATTTATGAATACAATCCCAACGAAAGAAACACCCCCAACTCTAATCCGCACCAACAAATTCACCGAGGGATTTCAGAACATTGTGGATGCCTATGGAGTTGGGAGCTACAGAGAAGTGAATCCAGGTTCAAAGTCCGAATTTTATTTTTCTTCTGAATTTTATAATCTTCGTATTTTATGTCATTGCTGCTTTTTCTCCACATGAGAATATAATAGATATTTGAAAAAATAATGTTCCTATTACTGTTTTATCTTATCTTATTGAGTTTAAACTTCTAAATTTAACCTTGTAATTCTAGCTAGAGAATTCTTGAGAAAGTTAAGTTTGTTATTTACTGTTGGGTTGTAATTAACTAAAATTTTCTGCATTTGCAAAAAAAAAAAAATATTTTTTCTGCATTTGCTGTAAACCAGAAATCTCTTACCCCTTGTTTTCCTTGTAGCGCTTTTCACGATCATCACTTTCCCCTTTTTATTTGCCGTGATGTTTGGAGACTTTGGACATGGTTTTGTGATGTTCTTATTTGCTCTCTTGTTGGTGTTAAATGAAAATCATCCCAGACTAAATCAGTCCCAAGAGGTAAAAATATAAATATTCATTATATCTGGTTGGGGAGTGTTAGTAGTGATTGTCTTCTGCTTGGCCAGAAAAGAGCTATTTCTTAAATGGTATTTTTGGTGATAACTAGAATTCACGCAATGGAGATGTAGAGCTGAGTGGTGTGTCTTCTCTGTGTGCCAGGGGGCTTCTGTCACATTGGCTTGTTTTGTGAGAAGCCTTGGATAAGAAGTATATAAGATCCCAAAACTAATTTTTGTCCTATTCGTGCACTTTTCCAGTAATCCATTTTGATTATCATGCTTTGCTTTTCACAGATCATGAGAATGTTTTTTAACGGTCGCTACATCCTCTTGCTCATGGGCTTGTTCTCGGTGTACACCGGCCTCATCTACAACGACTGTTTCTCAAAGTCAATAAACCTTTTTGGCTCCGGGTGGAATGTGTCCGCCATGTACAGCTCAAGTCATGCTCCGGAGAAACAGAAGAAGATGGTTCTTTGGAAGTAAGTGTTGTGTTCTTGAAGCCTTTTGGATGGCTGCCTTCCTCTGTGCAGCGGGCCTCTCACTCTGCTTCTCGTGACAGTGACAGCGTGGTGAGGCGCAGCAGGGCTCTGCAGCTGGACCCCGTCGTTCCCGGAGTGTTCCAAGGCCCTTACCCCTTTGGCATTGATCCCGTGAGTGCTTTTTTCTCCCACCGTTATCTTCACTTTTCCCTGAGATACTACAAAGTTTCAGCTGTCGCAGCAGTTTCTCAGATGGTTTACACTGTTCCCCTGGTCGTTCTGGAGGGGGAAAACAGTGTGAATGAGTGGCCATGTCCTGGAGGTGGGTTTCTAGATGCTGACGGGAGCTGTGGAAAGTGAAGTCAGTGCCTAGGAGACTTCTCAGTCTCAGTACACAAGAGAGATGTGGCTACATTCTGCCATGTTTTCATATCTCTTTCATTTAGTGAAAAGGACACCTCAGGAGCCATTACATGTAGGCTGTTTTAAAAATTTTTTCTTTATAATAAATATGTGAATTACTTTCTACCCTTTGATCTAGAAAGAAATAGCACAGAATTTTAGAGCTAAAAGGGAGCTTTGTGTTATCATGGTGCTTCCGGAGGTGGTGAAATGGGAAGAGCGTTTGGAGAAGGAAAACAAAGAAGTGACTCCAGCGTGCCTGGACTCCTGCCCTTTCCCCAGCACATGGAGGGAAGCTTAGTAGGCTGGGTCCTGTTGGGTGAGGCATCTGATTCCAGGCCGTACAGGGCAGTGTTTCGGCAGGTGATCTGGTGTCTTCTGAGGGAATCTCATCTTCAAAGGGGAGGTTAGAAGCAATCTCAAAACAGTTTGGTAGGATGTGGAAGTAATTGTGTAGCAGTAATGAAGACAAAACACTGAATGAGAAAATGTCTAACATTCCTTAACCTGAGCTCCCCAAGTACGAAGTTGCTCTTAGTTCTGTTCATTGTCATCTCTAAACATACTCTGTTTAATTTAATATTGTAGCTTTAAGTGCCCCCCGTCTCTCCCCAGTGGGAACTGCCAAGCTTCCAAACTCTCATTACTCTGCTTTCCTTCTATATGTGCATCCCTAAACAGGCTTTGGACTTTTATATATGGATGGAATTTTTTTTAACAGTCTTTGGCCCTGGTTTAAGGAAATACATGCTTCCCAGACTAAAGGCATTAAAAAAAAAAAAACAGTCTGAATATTGTTTTCGTTTTAAATCTAGAGTGCCTTCAGATTTAAGACAGGCACCTTCTTGAGTATTACCTATTTATTCTAAGGCAGTTTAAGAAAGTTGAAAGTTTCATTTTCTGTTTTGTTGTGTTTTTAGATTTGGAACTTGGCCACAAATCGCCTCACTTTTCTAAACTCCTTCAAAATGAAAATGTCTGTGATTTTAGGAATTATTCACATGACTTTTGGAGTCATTCTGGGAATATTTAACCACTTGTAAGTACAGGTTTCTTTTTTTAGCAATATTCATACACCAAAAGTTTGGTATTTCTTAAACTTTGCTTCTTGTTGGTGGAATGTATTGATAAAAGCTAGCTAATATGATAGTACATTGTTTTATGTGATTCTGTTTGCATTACGTAGTTTTTTGAATGAATTGTGTCACTAATTCATTCAAACAACAGATATTTATTGAGCACGTAGCATGTGCCATGCACTCTTCTGGGCTTCAGGGATTCAAAATTTGGAACAGAAAAACTTTGCCCTTATGTAACTTACATTCAAGGTGGGGAGACATACAGCATGTAACTTCCTGCTTGTTTCCAGAAGTGATTTTTGTCATAATTCGTTTATTTTAGAAATTAGAAAATCTTTGTTTGCTTGTCTATTAGAATTAAGAAAAGTGCATCATTTTTCTCTAACTAGATCTTGTAGTGAGACAGTCATTTTTGCTGTTTAGCATCTGCTCTCTTCATGGTTATATCTGAAATACTAGTTATGAGTCATCATAAGACAAACGATATGCTAAGATAGATTTTTTTCTGTCACAAAGAAATTAAGATTAGTTTAGTCTTTATTTTTTGTCTTAGTCCAGTCTTATTTGTGGGTTGATTGATTCCTTTTTTCTTCTAGGCATTTCAGGAAGAAGTTCAATATTTACTTGGTTTCCATCCCAGAACTTCTCTTCATGCTTTGCATCTTTGGATACCTTATATTTATGATTGTCTATAAGTGGCTGGTTTATTCAGCAGAAACCTCCAGAGTTGCTCCTAGTATTCTGATTGAATTTATTAACATGTTTTTATTTCCAGCGAGTGAAACAAGTGGCCTTTATCCAGGGCAGGTGAGTAATCCTCTTTTTCTACCTTTGTGAATGCTAAGACGTTCTCCTGGTAACCTTTTTATTTTGGTGAGTGGAAGAGGAAAGGTGCTTTCCACAGACTTCCTGGGAGTGTGGGAGGCCCTGTTTTTCTTGGTGTGTTGTCAGAAGCAGTGGCTGGTCCTGTTCTGAATGCTGAGCTGCTGGAGGCTCTGCCACTCAGTAGCCGTCATACCTGGTGGGAAGAGAATGTGTACCATGGTGGAGGGTTCCCGGAAGTTGCCTCGTCCCCTAGTTTTCCAGCTACTTTAGAATTGACCTCTGACTCAGCCACGTCATCTGACAACCGGCATGTGGGCCCCAGCACTCTGGCCTCTCACAAATGCCTTTCCTGTAATCGTCTGTTTGTGGATGCCACCTGTGTCCGCAGTGCAGCTCAGTGGCTAAGAGTGTGGGTGCTGAGGGCTCCCTGCCCTGCTGGGAGTCTCCCCCTGCCACTGCCTTGAGTTGGAAATTTGAACAAATTACTTAACTGTGCCTGAGTTTCCTTCTGAGATGAAAATAGGACCTGATTCATAGTGTTGAGTTACTAGGTCTAGCATGCTTAGAAGAGTGCCTGACATACCAAATACTCAGTAAACATAATCTTTTAAAAACTTTTTTAACTTTTTAAGTTGTAAAATATAACATATATACAAAGCAAAGAAATTAAAAAGCAATAATTTTCAAACCTCACTTCAGCAAGTAGTTACAGAAAAGAGTTTGTCATGCACAACCATTCCACCATCTCAGATTTTTCCTTCTAACTGCTCTAAAACATCGGAGGTTAGAAAGAATGTTGATATAGTGATTTAGCAGTCATACTCATTCGTTTTCTCTGTTATACCTCCTCCTTCTCCTTTTATCTTTTTCCCAATCTGTAGGGATCCTTGGGCAATGTTCCTTCTGACTTTTTCATGTTGAGAAGTGGTGTCCACACTAAAGGATAGGGGGATGTAATCAACTGGTAATCTTGGAAATGCTGGTCCCTCTGGGTTTCAGGTTTTGTTTTACTTAGGATCCTTCTGGGAATTATAGGTTCCAGGAGAGCAGACTTAGTGCATGAAACCTTTATGGAGTTTCAGTTCGAGCCTGACATGTTCTTAAGAGTCAAAAGGAGTGACCTTCCCTGGGATTTAAGCAAACCATGGCTATTAACACTATCTGACTGAAACTTGTTATAAGAGTAGCCTCCAGAATAGCCTCTTGACACTATTTGATCTCTCTTGGCCACTCATGCCTTATTTATTACACTTCTTTTTCCTCTTTTTGTCCAGAAGATGTTGTCATTCCCACAGGGCCAGAGTCAGACTCATCCCCGGGATCTATGCCTCACGTTGGCAGGGAGATTTTCACCCCTGAACGTCACGTCTCATGTAGTGGGAGGGTAATGATTTTCCTTGCAAGAGCTGGGCCTAGAGATAGGCTATATCTGAACAGCAAAGCAGCTTCTGGAAGCAACTCTTAGGCCTCGTTATGGGTAGAATACATTATCTTTTATTGTAATTATGTTAAGGGTAGCTGTGCTGGACAAGTAGCTGGCAGGTGCTTCCTGGCTGGAGGACACTGGTGACGATTGCACATCGCCTTGTACCACGTGTGCAAGGACCTGAGAAATCCTCTCCAGGCCTAGCATCGGAAGTCGTGTTTCTCCTCAACTGTGTTTACCTTTTTCTTTTTTTTTTTTTTTTAATCTTAACCCTTGAATGGACCTTTTTTTTTTTTTTTTCACATTCCACTGATGGCTAGAAATTTTTAAGTCAGATTTGAAGCTCAACTGACATAACCATGGCCTTCGTTTATGAGCTGCATATTTGCATTCTTCTTTTTGAATTTTTATTCCTATTTCTTCTGTACATGATTTTTTTAAAGTTGTATTTCATCTTTATTTTACTGAAGCTTTGTAGAATGTAGGATATGGATAAATACCTAGAGGAGCTCAGTGGGACATAGGTGCTGTGTCTGAAGGATGGAGGGGAGGGAACTATCTTTCAAAAGCACCTACTGCGGAACCTGAAAGTGTGCTTTCATGAATTATTCTTTAAATTTTCAACAATGGCCCACAGGGGAGGGGCTTCTTCCCTGTTTTATGGTGATGATGGTGGCGAGGGCAGGCCTTGTCCCTCGACACCAGGAGGACTGGAATCTGGCCCAGGTCTGCCTGACTCCGCAGCTCAGGGTCTCTGATCCAGCTCTGCCTGTGCCCCCCACTCCCTTTCTAAGGATTTCAAGAGGCGGGTCATACTGGTGTGCGTTATGAGATAGTTATAGACAATACTCCCTAGTACCTGAATAGTGCACATTACTCTGGGAACCTGTTTTTAACATGGGACAGTGACAGAGACATTTTTGACATGGAGAGTGCAATGCCAGGGCCCTCATTTTCATGTCCATCTTTCAGGACCTTTAAAATCACACGTTGCAGTGGCTTTGTCGGCATGGATGTGTTTTGCTCTTGAATTTGTTCTTTTTTTGCATGGGCAGGCACCGGGAATCGAACCCAGGTCTCTGACATGGCAGGCAAGAACTCTGCCTTCTGAGCCACCATGGCCCACCCAAGCCACCGTGGCCCACCCTGAATTTGTTTTTTAGTTTCTACAAATCCCTCTTTAAAAAATATGTTTTTGGCTTTGTTCTGTTGTATTTCAGTATTTTTCACATGTAGAAGTAAAATCTGCTTACCACTTGCTCATCTTCCTCCAGTAGTTTCACAGTAAAAAAGAAAATTAAAACCAAGAATAGAAAAAAGTATTCTGTTTAATGTTTGTATTTTCTTACTTACAGTATTTTCAGAAAATTATTAGTTGAAGATTTGATTCTATTTAAATTTTCCTAAAAATTCCTTACTGGTCTAAACAAAATATAATTTCACTACTATATCATTAATATTATTCGTTAATTTTAGAACTTGGCTATGAGTCTATGCAATTCACAAATACAATTAAAAAAATTATTTTGGTAGCATATATGACAAAATTTATTTAACCCATTTTATAGTGTACAATTCAGTGGTATTAACTACATTTACAGTGTTGTGCTATTATTGTCACCAACCATTACCAGAACTTTTCCATCAACCCAAGCAGAAACTCTGTCCTCATTAGGCAGTAATTCCCCATTTTCCCCCCTCTAGTCCCTGATAACCTGTACTTTACTTTTTGTCTGTATGAATTTTCTTATTCTAGATAATTCATATAAGTAGAACCATGCAGTACTGACAAATATAATTTGGCTTACATTTATTTTATGTTCCTTGTTAATAAGTAAAGGAACATCTTATTTTTAGTAATTTAATCAACTACAGTAATGATACCGTGTTAGAGTGTCTTTGCATTAATTGATTTTACCCCTTCTGCACTAATAGGAGCATGTCCAGAGACTGTTGTTAGTTGTCACAGCATTGTCTGTTCCAGTTCTCTTCTTAGGAAAACCACTCTTTCTGTTGTGGCTACACAATGGGCGGAGTTGCTTTGGAGTGAGCAGAGTAAGTATTAGTTTGGATACATTTGTGTAAATTGTTAGCCAACTCTATTTTTAGTTATAAAAGTATAGACATAGAAAACACCTTAGAGCATTCTAGTCTCTTGATTTAAAGCCAAAGCTTCCTTAATGTAGAACTTTGATGTTATCTGTTGTACAGAAGCTAAATGCAAGGAGCCTGCAGCATTCAGACCCTGCTGCAGGGAACAGCAACTCTATTGGAAGTTTTAACTAAACCGTTCAATACAGCTTGTTATAATTAAAAGGTTTTTTCCTTACTGCCTCTTGATTTTTTTCTTCAAAGTGTTTTTTATTTAAATAATCTAACTCAGTTATAGAAAATGTGGAAAATATAGAAAAACATGTTCTTAAGTCCCACTAAGAACATCCACAACTACCATTTTCTTGAATTTCTTTATAGATTGTTCCCTTGTGCCTCTAGTGCTTCATTTTCTTTTAACACACTTTTTTTTATTCCCAAAGAGCTGAATTGTTAAGAGAAACAAAGGGGCTGTACCATTGGTTTTGTCATAGCCATGTCATTTTAAAGGCATTGATTCTGTCCTCTTTTGGATTGTTGGCAGAGTGGTTATACACTTGTAAGAAAAGATAGCGAGGAAGAAGTTTCTTTGCTGGGAAGCCAAGATATAGAAGAGGGACATAACCAAATGGAAGACGGATGTAGAGAAGTGACAAGTGAGGAGGTAATTTTTCAATTACTCCTGATAAAATTAGATATGCCAACTGAGCTCTTATAGAGATGACTGTTATGATAAAAATGATAATTTGCAATCTAAGATATGAATACTGTTAGTCATAGATTTCCATATGCTACTTTGGTAATAAAATTGGCATCATAAGAGTTTTGGGTCAGTATTTCATTGCTTCACTTTTACAGTGGGACTTATATGATATTAAGTGATTTAGGGTGCCATGAACTTTGCTTTCAAAAGATTCCTCTGTCAGTCAGTACTTTTTCATAGTTGCAAGGAATAGAGACTCATTTCACATTGGCTTCAGAGGGAAGTTTACTAGCCTCATGTCAGGACAAAAATTGGTCTTAAGATGACTGACTAGTTCCTGGATCTCCAACTCCAAATGGCCTTGGTTGGTCTTCTCTTTACGAGTTTGTTTTATATACTTAAACCACTTGGCCTTAAGATGTTGAAACCATGGCCATGGCTAGTTCTGGGCTTATTTTCTTCAGTCTTTCAATCAGGGAGGAAGACATCGTCACTTGCTAAATTACCGTTAGGAAAAACCCCACTAAACTTCCGTGAGTGGCCTGGTTGGGATCACTTGCCTTCCTTGGGCCAGTGACTATGGCTGAGGGTACAGGGTTAGAGTGGGCAAGAAGTAGATCCCCCAGAAGAAGGGGGCAGACAAATCAGAACATATCTGCTACTCTGGTCTGTTTTATTTTTTTAGAAATTTTATTTGGTCATTTAACAAGGTCTAAATAAATTTCTTATAATCTACACTTTGTAATTATGTAATCTAGTTTTAGTTTGGAATCATTAGTAATTTCATAGGATTGTAGAAAAACAAAAAAGCAGAGCTGGGAAAAATGTTGGAGTCATCTTGCCCAGAGTTTACAGCTTTTTGCTATCAGGGACCCTTTCAAGACCCTCATTGGGATATGTAAGTGTTTTGGCAGTTGTGACATTATAAATTTTCTAGTCTAGCCCCTAAGTTTACATATAAGAAATGGAAGCTGGGGGAAGAAGAGGGGTGATGGATGTGAAATGTGGGGCCCTCACTAGGTTATTAGGGTAGTGGCAGAACTGTTAGTAAAACTCAAATCTTGTGATTCACTGTACCACACACTCCAGCGTGTTCTCATCAATAATCCAGAAGCCTTTTCTTTCATTTTAACCCTGGAAGTGGAATAAACCTTTTACTTGTGGAAATATATACATTATTATAATGAATCTAATACATGTTATATAATCTCTCTCAGTTTAATTTTGGAGAAATATTAATGACCCAAGTAATTCATTCCATCGAATACTGTCTGGGATGCATCTCCAACACTGCTTCCTACCTGAGGCTCTGGGCGCTCAGTTTGGCTCATGCACGTAAGTGTTTGCTTAAACTCCCAAACTGTGTGCTCAGGCACCCTGCAGGCTATGGTGACCTCACAGGGGGCACTGTGGCATATTTTAAATTTTCCAGGGAAGCACAGCACCATCTTTCGAGGACCATATGAACTAGTACTACGAACTACTTAATAAAGGTAACTCTTGGGTATTTGTTTTGGCCTAGGGGTGCTGTGAAAAAAATTTATGAGACACTAAGTGCTTCAAGAACTGAGAAGGCAAAAAAAAAAAAAAAAAAAGAACTGAGAAGGCTTGGGATCCTTTAGTGTAGATACTTTAAAACTCTGTTCTTACCATTGTTGTTTATATTACCATTATTTATTCAATCGTGCCTTACCAAGTATGAATATTAAGTTAGGTTAAGTTAGCTTGAAAACAGTGCTGAGGCATAGTGTGGCTTGTAGGCAGTCCTCCCTTTGCATGGCCCTGAATGCACACATTTCTGTTATCACGGTTCACATGTATAACACACGTCCCCAACCACAGGGTTCAGTTTCAGCTAACAAGGTATATTAACTGTGAGTAAGTGCATTAAGTCCCAGCTTTGCTGCCAGGCTTGCAGCCCACAGATCACTGGGTAAACAGCATGCATGCTTTGTGGTCAGTAATGTCACTTCTTTCCGTATCGGTTGGTGATCGGCTGCTTTGCATCTCAGTTTATGTGCCAACAGTAAAGTATGCTGCCATGTTGCCTCCTTGTCTCCCAATGATAGACCCATGATGAATTATCAAAAGAGGGAGTGGGCCAACACAGATGAAAGTACAGCTGTGATGTGGAGAGAGTATGATGGTTTACCAAGGCACAGATAGGATGCCTGTCTGCATCCTTAGTTATACAAGAAGACGTCAAGCCTGTTCAAACTATCCTTGACAGGTGTTCTTAGAAAAAAATAAAACACTTCAATACTCAGTGTTTCTAAAGTTTTAAAATATTACTGTTTTTAATTTTCCTATGTAAGCAAGAGAGTATTTAGTGTTTTGACAAAAGATTTTAAAGGTCATGGAACAATCATAATTTTCCCCATCCATTAGGGATGCTTGGCAGGAATTTGGCTTGCACAGTCACTTTTACGGTCTTGCACTGCTGTGCAAGGCAGGACTGCCTGTATTTGTCAACAGTTACCAGATGATGGATAGAGGATTTTTTTTTTAAGTATTATTTTTATAAACATAGGCAAAGGTCTGGAATTTTAAGGCTGGAAGGGATCATGTGGTCTGTCATCTTTATTATACAGATAAGGAAACTGAAGCCCACTGAGGATCAGTCCTTTATGAAAAGTCACCTGGTTGGTAGTTAGTGGCAGAACTAGGCTTCAAAGTCAGGCCCTCTACTGCTTAGTCCAGTGCAACTCTGGGAGTGGGCTTCTGGCTTTTCTGTAATGCTAAGTCTTCTGTGTTTCAGAGATAAAACACTGACCAGGTGAACTTGTATATGCAAAGCAGATTGCATATATGTGTGTATATTATTTTATAGGATGAAAATTCAGACTGCTTAGAGGGAAACCACATCCCACCAGCTCAATGAAATGACTCATTGGATGCGGATAGAAGTTAACTTTGCGAAATGGATTTCTTTTCAGAGTTGTCCGATGTCCTCTGGGCCATGCTAATGCGTGTGGGCCTTCGTGTGGACACAACCTATGGCGTCCTGTTGCTGCTCCCTGTCATTGCTCTCTTTGCTGTTTTAACAGTTTTCATCCTTTTGATCATGGAAGGGCTTTCTGCATTTCTTCACGCCATACGCCTCCATTGGTGAGTTTGAAATTTAGCTTTGGAACTAATATTTTAAAAAATAATCCGCACAAAAACCTAATGCCAAATTTAGGTGAGTTTCTTCTCTTCTGAACTTTGGGATATGTATTCAAATTCTATGGGTTACTATTGTATCATCACTGACAATAAACGGAAGTTTATGCTTGCAGAATAATTACATATGTTTCAAATGTTTGAGTACACTTTGGGTCTAAAGAGATTTCTTTCTCTTACTATAAAGTACTTCTTATGCATCTCATGTTTTATATTATATATCAAATTACATATTTGTGTATCCAGTTACCTAAGTGGAGAGAGGTTCTTACTTGTGTGTAAGTAAAAACTCCTGTTATATGGTAGTGTGTGAGGTGGCCTGATGTGTTGATGTTTCTGTTACACATTAGGAAAGCCAAAGCGGGTAGGATTTCATCTAAGTAAAAATATTTATGTCAAGAATATGCATGGAATGAAGCAGTTTCAGTATAGGAACTTTTATTATTTTTTTAAAATCTAGAGCTGTTTTAAGAACCATAGGAAATGTTTTCATAATTTTCCAACTTTCTATTAACACATGGACTGTTTCTTTTTTAGGGTAGAATTTCAGAACAAATTCTACATTGGTGCAGGCACCAAATTTGTTCCTTTCTCATTTCATCTACTTTCATCGAAGTTTAATAACAATGACATGGCATGATTGTACTGCTGTAACCAACAAGTTTTCAGATTTATGGAGAATTATCATGTTATAGAATTTCACTTATATCAAATTCATGATAGGAAAATTCCCCTCTTCATTGATTGCCTTATAATATAGCCAAATAATTCTGTAATATATACCTCTTCCTCATATGTTAAATATTTTGTAAAGTTTACCAATTTCAGAAATATAAATTTATTTTGATTGGTTTTTTTTTATGAGCAAATATCAGTTAATGCCAAATGTTATGTTAATGTTATTTTTAAAAATTTAGGATTGGGGGAGAGAAGCCAACTTTGAATGGCAAGTTGAAATTGGTCTTAAGATATTTGATTCCTTTTCACCTTATTAAAAGAAAGAGAGAGTTATTCTGTCACTAAAATTGTCATGATATTTTCCAACAGTTGAAGTGCTGTTTTTTTTAATTTAATGACAGGAAATCAAAAGAGTCACATTTATTCTGCTTTATTAAAAATATGCAAACATTTTTTATCATATGCTACTGAGAATTCCAAATAGAGGATTGTTTCTACAATTTTGTCTGTTTTAATAATGGGGAAAATGGGATAAAATAACATACAAGAAATGGTTATGCCACTATATATTTTTTTAAAGACTCTTAACCTTACTTAAACAAATTATGATAATGATATGTTTTGAAACAAACTGTATCCTGAGCCTTAAAACCCAGTGTGACTCTAGAAGATATATTATGGATATGAATTGAACTTAATGGTTTATACTAAGTGAAGAAAAGATGAAAAGTAGATTTTGTATATTCTTATAACAAAATATAAATTAAGATATTTTACCATGACAAAATTACATCTCTCTGAGAACAGTATAATAACCATTTTTACTTTCTAATTCTGAATAAAGTTCTGATTATTATATTTAGAGTTAACCTTTCAAACATGATTTAGACCAACTGAATTAATTCTTATTGTCACTTATTTACAATTGTCAGCTTATATTAATCTATTTGACAGTCGGATTTGAATGAGTTTGAGTCCTATTGATTTATTCTGTATTTTTGGAAATTATGTTCCTTTTTCATATCCTATTATAATTGTAGATAATTATTTTCAAAATGAAATTTAAAGTATTTTCACGTTCTTATTTTGAGAAGCACCCATACAATTCGTCACATAAAAAGACCCATTGTCATCATATTCCTTCACCCCATTTGGTGGTAGACAGTTTAATACTTTCATTACAAGCCAAAATAAGGGAAGCAGTGAATGAAACTTAACTTTTCAGGTAATTCCAAAGCCTGTTTGCTGAGAGGCTTGAACTGAACATCATGTGACATAGGTGTGACTCTAAAATTAAACCTTTTTGTTAAGGATTCTGTATTGCTGCTTGATGGTATGTTATATAAAACTAGTTAAGAGTTTTTGCTCTCTGTTAGGTGAATGCAAAATCCAAGTAATGCTGTCCAGGCTTCAAACTTGCTTTTCTGCCTGTAGCTGATATCACTCCAAAGTTGTCATTTCTATTACTTTACTTGAAGGATCTGTTATAATAATGATGATAACTAATTCATCCTTTAGAAATCCAGGATTACAGGGCAGTAGTAACTGATATACAGTATTAACATAACAATGTTAACAGGACATAAAGTATCTGGTAAAATTCTTTTTTGCTTCCCCCACTAGTTCTTGTAATGGGGGGCACTTTTTAATTTTAATTAATACCTCTGTTGGCATATAGAACACAGAGTGGAGTCACTTTTCAATCAAAACTACCATGTAGTAGTTATACAGAAATGAATTAGTAACCGTAACTATTGGGAGAGAAATTTCTGAAAATATAGTTTGATAATGTCTTTTAGGTATCAGGGGAAATTTCTATTCATTATAAAGTGTTGGTTCCAATGTAATGTTGCCAGAGAGGTTGCTCTGTTTTGTTTTTGTTTTTAAGTTGTTTTGTAGAACTTTTATGTATGCAGTTTGAAGATATACTTTATTTCCTTGATAGCAAATATCCCGGGAAAAAATGGCTAGTTCTCTGGATGATGCTACATATCCTAAAGATAAATGTCATGATGGCCACATTTTTCCTTTTTATTCAGTTTACTGCCATTAGTTAATGGAGTCCTAAAATAAAAACCCAAGAGATTTCTTCAGTAAATTAAAATTTGATTTTCATCTGCAAGGATGGAGAATTAAAAATTGGCCCTGTGACCAAGGGTGTTCTGATGGGAACCACTGTAAGCTTTGTGGACTCTCCATAATCGACAGTTATTTTTTAAAGGATGCAGCTTTCACTGAATGCTGCTCTGTACTCATTTCCCCGTATGGGTATTTTGTGACAATATTTTGGTCTCATTTTCATTTTGCAGAAGTTTAAGGCACAGAACATCTGTAGCATAGGGTTAATATGATATTTATGAATTAAGTATTCAGACATTTTAAGGCCTGATTCATTTTGGAAAACAAAATAATTTCTACAACTGTTCTGCAGTCTGTGCTTAAAAACAACACATTTCTCTATGACAAAAATGTTTAAAGGCAGATTTGTTTGTGTGCCATATGGTATAGTTCCACCAAGGCCATTAAGAAATAAGGCAGTTAGCAGTAATAGAGTTTTCCTTCAGTCAGGCCATTGAGGCTGAGTTTTGGTTTCGAATTTTAAGAACTAGAACATTCCACGTGTTCCTGGATGGGAAAATCCAGCAAGAACCCGATAAGCTGAGGGCCGCCTCAAGTCCCAGTGAGGGGATGACAGTGGACAAATCCACCTTTGGCTCTACAAATGCATGAAAGGACATATTTGTACCTTCCTGTCAGGATGCAACTTCTTTTACTAATGAGAAATAAACATATATATTTTTTAAACGTGAGTGTTTTGCTTTCTTACCACCCCGCCGGGCTGAAAGCCCCAGAACTTGGCTCCTCCTCCTTCCCCGACCCAAATGGCATAGGAACTTGTCCCGTCTTGGGACACTAATCGCAGTTTATTTGCCCTTCGGACGGACGTCGCTTGATTCCAGGGGGCCGAGGGCGGAGACCCCAGCCCTGCCACCGTGACCCTGGTCGGCGCTGGCCCCGCCCCCTCGCGGGCGGGATGCGCGTGGCGGCCTCGCGGGCGGGGTGGCTGAGGACCTGAGCCCGGGCGCGCGCCAAGCGCTTACAGGAGGCTCGGCGCCCACCGGGGTCAGCGGGCGTTCGCCCTCGGTGACCTGGGCGGCCGGGGTCAGCCCTTCTCCCCACGCAAGCGGCAGCGAGGCTGGGCCCGCGTGTGCGGGAGGAGGCCCCTGCCCTCCTCAGCGAGCCAGCCGGCCGCCCTGCGGGGCTCCTCATTCGTGCTCGGGCGAGCGAGGTGCGGGGCGCGCCGAGGGACTCTGCGGCCCACGCCCGGGAGGCGGCCCGTGGGCCTTGCGGCGGCCGTTTCCTGGACACCCATTGCTAGGGGCGCCGTTGTCAGGGACGCCGGCCCAGCGCTCGGCTCCCTCCACTCGGACCGGGTGGGCCCTGCGCGGCGCCATGGACGACCTGCGGGTGTTGTGGATGCGCGACCGCCTGTACACGGCCTTCGGCATCACAGACCCCCAACTCTTCGAGGATCTGCTGAGCCGCGACGACGGCGAGGCCGAGGACATCATCCTCCACTTCCTCAACCAGACGAGCGACGAGGAGGGCGCCTTGACGCTCTTCTTCTACCGCACGGTGGTGCCGGAGGAGGTGGAGCTGGAGATAGGTGAGTGGCCCCGGGCGGGAGGGCACCCCTGGAACCCCTCGAAGGGACTGCAACAGCCAGCTGCGCCCCTTGCTTCCGCTCTCGCCCTGCGGCTGCCTCCCTCCAATCCCTCGGGTTTGAGGGGCCGCAGACCCCGCCCACCGTCGGGACCCCGCCTTAGGTGCAACCCACAAGCATTTATTGTCCATCACAGGCGCAGTCTTAGGAACTGGGTGAACGAGGTGTCCCGGCACCCCCTGCCCACTGGCAAGACGCCTTGAATCAGTAATAGCAGCAAACCCTTACTTAGCACTTACTCTGTGCCAGGTGCTGTTCCAAGTGCTTATTTCAATTCATTAATCCTGTGAGGTAGGTGTATCATTAGCCCATTAGCTCATTGCAGATGAGCACTTTGTGGCACAGAGAGGTTAAGTAACTGCCCTAGGTCACGCAGGCAGCAGGAGTCAAAAGAATAGGGGGTCCCTGTCCAATGACAACATGTAATAGACGTGTAGAGAATGGCCCAGGTACTGAGAGGGGCCCTGTCATTGTGATCTTGCTAGGTACAGAGTCTCACAGAGATGGAAGGAAGCAGTCCTTTCTGTGTTTGTGAGGTTCCCCATATGCTAAAACTAAAGAAATGCCAAAACGAAGTTTATTAGAAAGTGACAGTAGATACTAAGTGTTTGCATTTAACAAGACAGTAGATATTAAGTGTTTGCGTTTAACATATTAGCACTTTAAACACTAAAAATGGCAGTGGTTGGCAGCTCAGAACGCTCTGTGGAGGTGAAGCCTTAGCCAGATGGGGCCCAGGACTGAGGGACGGGCTCCATATGCCAGCCCTGGGCCAGATGAGGACAGCACTGAGTAGTCCGGGAGACCCCAGGCAGGTGCATAATTTATGTATTCATTGTAGGACAATCTGAATCCACAAAAACAACAATAACCCAGAGAAATGACCACAGTAACCTTTTTTGTGTGTGTGTGCTGTATGGCGGGGGTGACATTTAGTTCTTTTTGCATGCGAGTATCCCCATTGCAGCACCATTTGTTGCATTTTTGTTTGTTCGATTTTTTGTTTGTTTGTTTGGGAAGGGCATGGGCTGGGAACAGAGTAACCTTTTAAATCTAACATTTCAGCCTTTTATTTTTTTTCCCCAGACTGGGACTTTACATTATAACAGGACCTCAGATTTAGACTTTTTTATTATCACTGAAAGAAATTATGAATACAGATTTACCAATAGGCTTGAATATTAAATATCTACACTTTCAGTAATCCTGTTTTTGTGTACTCAATATCAATATCTATATCTGTATCTGTATGTATATGGTCTATGGAAGTGATGCAGACCTCTTGGGACCTCTGAGGCCTTCTGTTAATATGTGGGTAGCTAATTTCTGCTCTGTGTATGCTGGCACATGTTAAATCCAGAAGTCTTCTGGCTGGGTGCCCCTGACCTATGCAGAAGCAGATTTCAGTCTCAATTTAGAACATCCTCCTCCTTCATCCTTAGTCCCTCCAGAGGATGCTCATCAACCCCCTGCCAGCTGCGACCTATGTTTCCCCTCCTCTTTCTCCTCCCCACCTCTGTGACTCTCTCACCCGCCCTCCACTGATAAGGCCTTCTGACCCACAAAGATGCTCTTGAATGTTCCATTGGACCACTTGTGGGCTGGGGGGGGAGGGGCGGGGGCAGGCCCATGTCCCCACAGCCCTCACTTCTTCCCCTCCCCTGCTCAAGATTTCTCTCTGATCCCAGCAAAACAGTGTTATGAATGAAGACAAATAGGTTCCAGTGAGAGTGGTGGTGAGGAAAGGGCAGCATCTGCACTGGCAGCAGCTTGTCCAAGACGCTCCATGCTGATAAGTACACATATACTGTTTCTTGAAATAACAAAATGGAATCATACTGTGTATATCATTTAAAAGCTTGCTTAATTTTTTTGAATTGCCCAAGGATTACTGGAATATGTGTTCTTTTAAAAATTCACATAACATAGAATTATATAAAGTAAAAATGTAAAGGCTATCCCTTAAACCCTAGTCCTACTCCCATTTCTGTATGTCACCACTATTGTTATTTTGGTGTATATACTACCAGATCTTTTCCCATATATCTATCTACCTGTGTATGTATCTATCATCAATTTATTATCTCTTTCTATATATCTGTCATCTATCTATTTATCTATCTGTCTGGCTATCTATCTATGTCTTTCCTTGTATAATGGCATTCAGATAGATAACAATAATATATATGCATACAGATAATTCCTAAATAATAAATAAGATCATTCTAAGCATATTATTTTGTGATTTCTCTCTCCTGCCCTCCCCCCCAACATAATTCGGAGATTTTTTCATGTCTCTACTATAGATTCACCTAAATTTTGGAGTTCTAACTGTATATATATACACACGCACATACTGTATTTTATTTACCCATTCCCTAATTAATGGGCATTTAGTTTATCATAGTATTTCATTCTACAAACACGGTGACAGTGTACATTGATCTTTGCATACTTTGTATAATTCTGTAGGGTAGCTTTATAAAAGTGGCATTGTTGGGTTGAGGCCATGTGCATTTAAAATGTGGCTTGGTCCTGCCTAGCTTGTTCTCCAGAAAAGCTGCTGGCACACACCCAGCCATGGCCGAAGAGGCCTGTTTCCCAACATCCTTGCCACCGCTGATTCTCATCAATCTTTGTAGTCTTTGCCAATCCAGTAGATGAAATGTGGATGCACTTCATTATTTTAATTTCCATCTGGATAATTAATGGGGAAGTTGAGCAGCTTTTGATATGCTGTGGGCCATTTATAATTCGTCTGGGCTGGTCTCAATGATGTGAGCTTTCTTGGGCCTTTTTTCTCTTGGCAGAACTTGCATAAGCCTTCCCTATCCTCACCCCAAACTGTCTCCAGTACCTGTAATATTCCAAAGTCCAAACCTGCCTCGTGCATGACCCACCTGGGCTCCAGGGGTAGCAGTGAAAGCACGTGTCTCTTGCAGTGAAGCAATTACATTTTATATTTTCTTTCCATTTCTGTGACTCTAAAGATGTCGAGTTACCTATCCCATCCGAAGAGGAAGATGAGGAAGAAGAGGTTGTGTCTCAAAAGAGAGAGTCTGTGGATAAACCTCCAGGTGTGGCATTGCAAGGGGTGCCTGGGAGCCTGGGCTGGACGGAATGGAGAAAGCCTTCTCCGCAAGCAGAGTGCTCACCTGCCCAGACTAGAATTGGTTTCTGCTTTTACCTTTACAAAGCTAAGACTTGGTTTCATGTACAGAGGGGGACATGCTGGGTTGTACATAATGTAAAAATACCCTTTCAGATAGTATTCCAGCTGTTTGGAGAACAAATGGTCTCTACTGTATTTTGTAGAGAGGCTTTTTATTCTGCCACCCACAGACGCCATGCCATTTCTGTTAGAAAATATCTGAGGTACAGTAGGGAAAAGATGTACTTTATTGAGGTGGAATTCACATAACCCCAAATTAACCATTTTTTTCAGTGAACAATTCAGTGGCATTTAGTACATGCATGACACTGTGCAAGCACACCTCTAACTAGTCCCAAAGTATTTCCATACTTCAGAGTTAAACCCATTAAGCGGTTTCTCCCCATCTCCACTCACCCCAGACCCTGGTAACTACAGGGTAGTACCTGTAGAGTACTACCTGTCTCTTGGGAGTTATCTGTTCTGGACATTTCATATAAATGGAATCCTACAGTATGTGACCTTTTGGGTCTGGCTTCTTTCATTTAGACTCATGCTTTGGACGTTCACCCTCTTTGTAGCATGAATCAATACTTCATTTTTTTTTTGCCATAATACTTAAGTCAAGGACTTTACTGATATTTGGTTCAGGTGTTGTCAATTAACTATAAGTACTTAAGGATGTACAATGACATGTCAATCTTTTGCTGGCTTTAAGTAATTTCTCCTGTAATGATTCACATACCTTTAGCCACATGTTCTGTCCCTGTTCTCTAGAGCAGTGATTCTCAGTGCCCTCCCCTCAAGAGGGACATGTGCAATGTCTAGAGACATTTATGGTGGTTACAGTAGGGGGAGGGGGACTGTGCTGGAGACCAGAGATGTTGCTAAAGGTTCTTGCAAGGCACAGGAAAGTCTGCCCCAGCCCCAGCCCAATAAAGAATGATCCAGTCCTAAAAGATTAAATATATAATGATGTATTCTTGAGGGACAATATTATTTTTTCCTTTGCCCATTTAGAACATACAGAAAGTTGCAAGGAAAATTATAATCGTAACATACAATCACAGAATAAAGTCTATTGATGTTACTGTTTCCACTTTTTTAGGTTTTTCATTTTTACCCATATAGCTGTAAAAGTCCCAATTTTATAATAAATTATATGGTAGACCTAAAAATTCTAGCTATGCTCAGTTTACTCCCTGCTTCTGAATCGTTAACTCCTAGAAATACAAGATGGTGTAGCAAGCTGTATGGCATTTATATTGGTATAATAAAAATAGCTTTCAAAAAAAAAAAAAAAAAGATCCAACCCTAAATATCATCAGTGCCAAGGCTGAGAAACCCAGCTCTTGATCATCTGCAACAGCAGCAGAGCTTAAAAAAGAACTTTTATCCCATAACAACAGGGGAAAAAGGATTTTTGGTGATTGTTGGTAATAAAGATTTAGTCATCTTTATTTTTTTATCAGAAGAATTTACTTGTAACCAAAATGTAATCCCTTCAGTAGTAAGGCTTGGGGAAGAGAATATAAGTTTAGAAATAAAGGTCTTGGTGGAGGCAGACAGTGCTTACTGAGACTGTTTTAGGTGTACAATGTTTTAGGTGCACAGTGTTTAGGCACCAGTAAATCGTGAATAAGAAATACTTCGGTGGGAGTAGCCTGCTTTGATTGGAAGGACAAGGAGGTCCATCCCAATGAAGGAAATTAACTTAAACTCCACGTCAGTATTTCAGTGTATTTTCAGACTGAAAGATATTACTGGGTGCTCGGATGATGCTGATATTGCCATTTCTAGACTACTTCCATGTGTCAGCCAATAGGCCACGTGTTTAACGTACCCCATGCCTAATCCTTACCAGATCCTGACCCGTATATGTTATTGCCCCCTACTATATAGACAGCAGAGAGGATTCAGGTCCCAAGTTGATTTGATTCCAAAGCCACCCACACTGCCTTTCTCAGGAGGAGCCAAACTGTCCAGGGAACAATTTCCCCTCCGTGCAATCACCAGACTTGTCAGAACCTCCAAGGGCTGGGACTCGGCATCCTGGGAGTTTCCACACCTTCACTGGTAATAGAGAACTCGAGAGACATTTTATTTAGATTACGTTTCTTTTACTCCCGGACAAGTTTCATGTTTCATAGTGAAAAAGGAGTAAATGCTAACGTGTTAGACACAATTCTCATCATAATGAAAAAAATCCTTTGAAGTAAAAATCTCAGAGGAGTCACACATTGAACACACACACACACACACACACACGCACGTTGAATTTCTGATTGTGTTCCTGTCAAAAATGCAATACAGTTATCCTCAATTATTATGTAAGTCCAGGCTACATAGGATTCCTTTGTAAAAACTGTAGCTACAGCTTTTTGATCTTGTGCCTCTTGCATGAAATGTGCTATAGGACAAAATACAGATCTGGTCTTTACTGTAAGAAACCTAATTTTCTGATTATTTCATCTCACACATGGAATGATGTTTTGCAGTGAAGAATCTGCAGCCAAGAAGCAATTCCATACGTCAACCTTCAGTCAGTGCAGATGAAGATGTGGCCAGGGAGCCTTCAGACACACTGCCTGTTAAAGTACGCCTGGCTCCTTCTCCTCTTTGGGGACCTAGTGGAATCCAGAGCCCTCTGATGGGTCAGGGGAGCTGGCACGGTTCATTCAGGGAATGGAAAGTATAGGATCCTGTGCTTGGGGATCCCCAAGACCACCCTCAGGATGGATGAATCGCTAGGAGAACACCCAGGACCCAGAATAGCAGGCGGTTATGCTCACCGTGTTACGACATGAAATGATACAAATTAGAATTACCAAAGGGAAAAGGTGCATGGGGTGGAATCTAGGAGAGAACAGTAAACTTCCCAGCTCTCCTCTCCCAGTGGGATCTGAAGGGACGATGTTCAATTCTCTCAAAAATACGTGGCAGTATACAACCAGGGGTGCTTACCTGAGCATCCAGGGATTTTTGGGGGGCCGGGGGGGTGTCAGTCACATAGGCTTGGAACACCCACATGACTCAGAAAACCCATAGTTATTTCCTAAGTCTCCAGCCCCACCCCAGAGATCACACTGATATGGCAAGACCTAGGGGTCCCCGCCAAACTCACATTGGGAGACAGACGACCCGGCATGGCCCGGGGCCCCAGGTGTAGAAATACACACTTACCAGGATATTCCAAGAGCTTAGTGGTTACCTCCCAGGAGCTGGTCAAGGGCCAGTCCTCTGGACCTTGGGAATGTGCCAGGTTTCAGCAGCCCAGGCCTGCTGAGTTAACCCTTTACTGCACAAATCCAAAGATGGAGCTTAAAGCATAATGTAAGTGTTCAGTCTGGCCTGTGCTTAATGAAATTACATTTAGTTGCTCCAGCTGCTTAATTGGTTTGCTACAACTTACAGGCTACCAAAGCTCTATCTGGGCTTTTTCCCAGGTCAGATTATTCAAGACTTGGCTGTTATGGCCAGTTAATAGAAGAGTCAGGTTTTGCATCCAGAGCCTGGTTGTGCTCAGTGAGGACTGCGTTGTGGGGAGAGCTCAGATGTACTTGAATATTAGGTTCTCTGGGTGAAACAGATCCATTATCTTGGTATGACGTGTTTTGTTCCCTGTGTTTCAGAAAATTGTTAAACACATCATGGAAAACACTTATCTCCATGTGGTTTGTACACCTGTTCCAGAGGAGTTTCTGGGCCAGAATGTGGTGTATTTTCTCAGAAACACAAAAGGTAGATTTCTGGTGTGTGCATGCATATGTGTGACTCCTTTCTCCCTCTTTTAAGTTTTCTGGAGATATCACTTTTTATTAACATTATTGTATCCTTAATTCGATATATAACAATTAGAGGAAGATTCAAAATGACCTGACCCCGATTAAGACAAGTTTTGGTGAGTTTTCTCTGCCTGGCTGCATTCTTTAAAGCACAGCTGCTGCTCAGAGGAGGTCAAGTTCGTTCCTTCCATTAACTTGGGGGATGCTGTTGGTGCTTTCCTGCAGCACTGGCCCGTCCTGGCCGCTGCCTCCAGGGTTACTGCTCACCTCTTCTCTTCTCACTCTAGCCCTTTCTCTGCCATATTCAATTCTGGCTGACTCTCCGCTCTCTCCCGATTCTTCTGCCCTTGCCTCTTCACCTCCCTGCTTGTACAGATGTGCCTGTTTATATTTTAGGACTCACCTAAAAATTCCAGAACAGACATTGTTTTATTGATGCTATTTTTTTTCTTTTTCTTTTTTTAACTTTGATGACATTCGGATCAGGTACCTCATTGCTAAGCACTGAGTTATTCCCTATCTTGTTCCTTCTAAGTATGGGAACCGTAAATAAGAAAAAGGATCCAAATGCAACCTCATGGTCGCTCCTGGGCCTGTGATTCCTTTGACAGCTTTCTTTCAGAGGAGCCGGTTTTAGTGTGGTGCTTCCATGTCTGTATAGACCCTTGAATACTTGCTAACTGTCCTTTATAACAACATTAATAATAAAATTAGACTTGGACTGGGGAGCAGATGTATTAGTCTAACACTGTTCATTTTCATTATATACATATATATTTAACTTTTATAACACTAAATTTACCATCTTAAGTATTTTAAGGATACAGTTCAGTGGAATTAATTAAATTCAGTGTGTGCCACCATCACACCATCCATTACCAAGACATTTTTATCACCCAAAACAGAAAGTCTATATCCATTATTATATATTTTTTCTTGTGATTTTATTTTTAACTTTTTGTACACGGGCAGACACCAGGAATGGAACCCGGGAATCAGGCATGGCAGGTGAGAATTCTGCCATCGAGCCACCATGGCCTGCCCGTGATTATCTTTTATTTATGTCAATGTTAAGTGAAGAAGTGCTCCATAGAAAGAAACACAGTAAGCAAGTAATAATGCCCGACTACCCAGATTTGGCAAAGGCATGAAGACTGGAGCTTATGAAATAATTGCTTCAGTTTTTAAATTTGTCGTGTTTCTGTTCTGTTTCCCAACTAGATTGAGGAAAGAGTCCAAGTAACCATTAAAAATGTTTACTGTGGTGATTGATCTTTTTGTTGGGTAAAGTAAGTGCACGTCAAATCCAACCTTGTCATAAGGGCAGACTGTTACCAAATATGTCTTTAAAAAACCCAGGACCCAAAATATACTTTGCCAATGAATTGGGGAAGAGGGGCTGAACAGTGGGGAGACAGGCAAAGCAAGACATTCAACAGACACTTCTAGACAAACCCCTATTGGTTTTATTCTTGTCCAGTCAGATTGCCTGATATGTGCCGTCCTCGTGGGCTGCTTGTGCTAACCCAGGAACCAAGTGGGTCAGCATTTATTTCCGTTTGTCAAAGGCAGAGGGATTCATTGGATTAGGATGTAGCAAGTATTCCAAGCCTGTGATATGAACATCCCTTTTGTAGCCAGGAAGAAAGAAAAGACTCCTGTCCACTTGTAAATGTTGATTGCTCGCCGTTTTCCCTCCTTGATCGTAACTCTTTGAATCTGTTCCTATTTAGAGGCAGTCACTGAAGCTTCCGACATGAAGGAAGCTATGGAGATAATGCCAGATACCCTGGAGTATGGGATTATAAATGCCAACGTGCTTAACCTTCTGAAGAACATTATTTGCCAGGTGAATATGGACAGTAGAAGAAATCTGAGAATTTTGAAGGTTAAGGCCGCAGTTCCTTTATCTCACTGAACGCATAGTTGGCAGCTCAGCTGTGCCAGGCTTATACTCGGGAGAGGTGGTTAAGGGAATGAGAGAACATATATAAACAAGGACATAGCAGGTAAAGACAAGTGGAGGGAGGAACACAACCCCTGGTAATGCTATAGAAACCGGCTGAGTGTGGAGGGTGGTAGGGGAAGGCATCGGCCTGCCCGAGGCCGCGTCTGAGCTTTCTTCACAAAAGACCCAAAGGAGCCGGCCGAAGGCTGACTTTGTTCAGGACGTTATTTGGGAAATGCAACAGGGAGGGTCTGAGAGGGTCAGGGAAGGCCCCTCCGAGATGACACTGAGCTGAGACCTGACGGAGGTGGAGGTGTGGGGCAGGGGGGCCTCTGGGGAAAGGGGACCGCGGAGAAGACGCTGCAGCCCTGGAGAAGAGGCGGGAAAAAGGCGCCGAGGGCGCAGGCGCCAGATGGCGGAGGAGGCGGCTTCTCAGGTGATTCGACCCCCTTCGCCGGAGAGATGAGGCATCCGCAAAAGGAGGTCGGAATCCCCTAGGAGGGAGCCCTGGGCCAGCATGGACGTCTAGAAGAACTATAGGAGTGCCAGAGAAAGCGAGAGGCGGGGGAGAGCTCAGCTTCTGTAAGGTGAGAGCAGGGACCAGCCTCCATTGCTCCGCCTGCGGCTCCGGCTGTGGACACGCTGCTGCTGAGGGGATGCAGCGCGGAGTCCGGGCCTGGGCGCGCAGGGGCAGCCTCGCCCCCACGAGGCTGGGTTTAGGGTCGAGGTTGGTCCGGGGCGGGGAATGCCTGAGGTCCCCGCGCGCACGCGGGCCTCGGCTGCCTTGGCGGCGACTTCCGCCGGAAGCCCGGAGCCAGCGCGCCCCTTGCAGCCGGCTTCTCCTGAGGCGCTTCCGGGCCAGGCGGTGCCGGAGGGCCCACTGCTCGCCCTCGCCTAGGTTTCGGGGGCAGCGGCTCCTGGCCTCACATTAGCATCCATCAGGACCCAAAGAGCCAGTGCACTTTTTTGTTTTGTTTTGCCTTTTTCCTTTTTGTGTTTTTTTTTTTTGGTCCGGTGGATCCCGGAGGGACTAGCACCGACTCTGGCCTAGGTTTCCTCGTGAAATTCGGCAGTTTCCAGCTTTCCTGTAAGAGAGACTTGGAGAGGCAGTGTACCTTCTTTTTCTGCCTTGTTTCCCTTACCCCCGCCCTGTGAAGTGTTTTGTCTGTTGGTTTCTTTTCTTCTTTTTCTTTCCTTTTTATTTATTTATTTAAAATTCTGTTGGTCCTGTGAACTGAGGGGTGGGAGAAGTAGACTTCTAGAGTGACCCCAACATAATACTCCAAATGTTCAGTTCTCAACCAAAAAGGAGACAGGAAAGTATGGGCCAATCACAAGATAAAAAATAATTTTTTGGAAAGCAGCATTACTCTGATACTGAAGCATGGTAAAGACATTACAAGGAAAAAAAAATTATAGACTACTTTTCCTTGTGAATATAAATGCAAAAATCCTTAACTAAATGGTAGCAAACCAAATCCAACAACATATTAAAACAATTATATACCATTACCAAGTGGGATTTATCCCAGGAATGCAAGAGTTGTTCAATGTCTGAAGATCTCAATGTAGGATACTGCATAAGTAAAATAAAGGGGAAAAAAGACCTGATTATCTTTATAGTTGCAGAAAAAACTTGACAAAATTCAGCACTCTTTCCTGTTAAAAACACTCAGAATATGTGATGATATTGTGAATTGCTGAGTGTATGTGTTGGGAATGTTTGTGTTTCTTGTAATTTTTTTTAATTAATAAAAAATTAAAAAAAAACCAAAACACTCAGAAAACCAGGAATAGAAAGGAACTTTCTCAACATGATGAAGGCTATTTATGAAAACCTCACAGCTATCATCAAGCAAAAATCACTTGTTGTAGTTGCCCTATAATGAATAGTCTTAACAGGAAGTTTAAGAAATTCCATTTATAAGAGCATCTAAAAGAAGAAAATCTGTAATAGATTTAACCAAGGATGTAAAAGACTTGTACACTGAAGACTACAAAATACTGCTGCCAGAAATTAAAGAAGACCTAAATAAGTGGTAAGGTATCCATGTTCATGGAGTGGAAGAGTTAATATTGATAAGATGTCAAAGCTACTAAAAGCAAACTAAGGATTTGATGCAGTCACTGTAAAAATTACAATAGCCTCTTTTGCAGAAATGGAAAAACCAATCCTCAAATTTATATGGAACTGCAAGGGGTCTTGAATAGCCAAAACAATATTGTAAAAGAAGAACAAAATTGAAAGACTCAAGTTTCCTGACATCAAATTGTACTACAAAGCTACAGTAAACAAAACAATTTGGTGCAGGCATAAAGATAGATAAAAAGACCGATACAAGAATTTGAAGTCCAGAAATAGAGCCATACATCTATGACCAATTAACTTTTGACAATGATCTTAAGTGCACACAATGGAGAATGAATGTTTTCCTTAACAATGGTGTTGGGAAAACTGGATATCCACGTGCAAAAGAATGAAATGAGACACCTACCTATATAAAAATCACCTCAAAAATGGATCAAGGACCTACATATAGGCACTAAAACTCTTAGGAGATAGCATATGGGCAAATCTTTATGACCTGGGATTTGGTGACAGATTTTTAAATATGAAATGATAGATAAATTTAACTTCATCAGAATTAAAAACTTGTACATTAAAGGAAATTATCGAGAAAGTGAAAGGACAGCCTATAGAGTGAGGGAATATAGTTACAAACCATGTATCAGAAAGGAGCTCAATATCTAGATTATGTAAAGGACTTTTACAATGTACAAGGGTGAACTGGAGCTCACGGCATTCATCCAGCAGATATTTATTGAGTGCCTACTGAATTCCATAGCAGTGAACAACTTAGACAAGGGCCCTAACTCATGGAGCTTACATTCTAGCCAAGAAGATCGATATTAAACAAGGTAAATGAGAAAATATATAGTATGTTAGATAGTGATAAGAGTTAAGGAGAAAAGTGAAGCCAAGAAGGGGCATAGGAAATGTTGTCAGGGAAAGGTAGGGCTTCTGCGATTTGGGGTAAGGTAACCAAGAAGGCCTCATGGAGAAGTCTTCTGCAACATCTCTTGCTAGGTTTCTTTCACTTGTCTTCTAATAGGTCTTCCCGCTTTTCTTGCTCTCTATGCTACATTCTCCACATGCCATTCAGAGTGACCCCTTAAAACACAAGAGCATAGGAAGCCATGGGTCTGGATGAAACAATGAAGGAGGAGAAAGTAGATGGAGGAAATGGAGGTAGGAGGCAAACTAGGGGATGAGTGATACAGAAACCAAGAAAAGAGGGCACTTCATGGAAGAAGGGGATGGCTAGTTGTGGTGTAGGCTGTTGGAGATTGAGAAGTTAGATGCAGGGGAATACTGGGTTTGGCCGTTTGTGACTTCCTGAGAACAGTGGATGATCTGGATCCAGTGGATGTTGGTGGGAGTGAGCTGAGGAGTGAAAGGGAAGGATTTCACTGAATGGATTTGGTCAGTGGTGTGTTCCTTGTTGAACAGCCTGCACATGATTTTTCTACCCGAGTGCTCTTGTTCATCTGGGTAACATCTTTTCTGGTGTAGCTTCAAGAACATTGTCTACTTTCTTAAGCAAATTAAACTTTTCATTATAAAATATCAAAATGTTACATAATTAGTTCTTAAGGGTTGCATGCATTAGGTAACTCACAGTTTATACAATTTCTCTCCTTGGTTTCTCTCAGTAAGATATGTTGTTAAAAAAAACCCCTCTTTTTCTCTGTTTGCAAAAGGAATAACTGCTCATTATAAAAACTCAAATATTATAGAAATATATAGCCTAAAAAGTGGAAGCTCCCTATAATGCCCTCAGTCCACCAGAGGTAGTCACTGTAAAATCCTATAGATGTCCAGCCATGTCATATGGATGAATATACCATAATTTATTTATCCAATGATCTACTGTTATATTTTATCCACCATTTCTTAGTGTTTACAGAGGTTGCGTCACTGTTTGGTCTGCCGTTTTCTTGAACCAGAAGACATTGGTGAGCAAATCAATTTTGCCATTTGTTATAGTTTGCTAGATGCTGGAATGCAACACCCCAGAGTCAGATTGGCTTTCAATAAAAGGGGATTTATTTAGTTAATATATAGTTCTTCAGAGGAAAGGCAGCTAACTTTCTACTGAGGTTCCTTCTTATGTGGGAAGGCACAAGGCTATCTCTGCTGGCCTTCTCTCCAGGCCTCTGGGTTCCAACAGCTTTCCCTGGGGTGATTCCTTTTTGCATTGCCAAAGGCCTGGGCTGAGCTGCGAGTGCTGAGAGGAGGTGTGCTGAGCTGCTTTGGTGGTGCTACGTTGAGCTCTCTCATTTAAGCACCAGCCAATTAAATCAAACATCATTCACTGCAGCAGGCACGCCTCCTAGCCGACTACAGATGTAATCAGCTACAGGTGAGGTTCATGTACCATTGGCTCATGTCCACAGCAGTATAACTAGGCACCTTCACCTGGCCAAGTTGACATCTAAATCTAACTACCATACCATTCATTACACTCAACATTGTAATTTTGACTCAGTCCTCCTCAACAGAAATTATTTTCCCAATTGGGTCTTTGGTGGTCTCCCGGATTGCCAGATGCAGTGTTATTGGCAGCCTTATCCCTTTCAAACTCTCTGTGGCTGTCAGATTCCCTTTGTCATGTGATCTATATTAGCTGTTGCTGGCTTGGATCTGGCTGAGTTATGACTAGGAATAGCAAAAAAGCTCTCATCTGAAGGGTGAATGTGCATCTTGACCAAAGAAGAAAGCCAAAGTTAGCCCTAAGGAGTGGCAAACGGTGAACAGGAAGCAATCAGGAGTCAAAGAGATTAGAAAGAGGAAGTGTTCTGGGAAGAGGGATGAGGCCAAGGTTCAATGTATTCTTCCACTTTCTCATATTCAGGGATTTTCAAAATTCTACCTTCAACCTATCTTCAACCTCCTGCTGGATGATTGCCTTCAAGTCCATGATGTCAGAATATCTAGTATTCAACAATAGGCATACATCTAGATCTTGTTTTGCTAAATGCATTCTGACCTTCAAAATAAACACATCTAGAGTTAGACACAGTATGTTTGTTCTCCAAACACACTCTTCCTCTGTTATTTTCTCCTAGCCAAGGTTAATGGCATGGTCAATCAGTTAAGCCTCGCAGCTGTGAGGTTTACAGTGTTTGACTTTCAAGTGCCCTTAGTTTTGATTCCCAAGTGCCTCCTGAATTTGTGCCTTCCTTCCCTCTTCTCCTGTCACTGCTCCAGGTTAGGCCCTTGTCATTTCCTGCTTTGACTACCCAATCAGCCTTCTAACTGGACTCCTCTAACCTTTTCCCCCATCAATATATTGTTATGTTGTCACCAGCTATCATTTGCAAGCAAAGAGAGGGTCTTGCTTTCCTCTATTTAACAACATCTGAAGGCTGCTTATTCTCTACAGAACAGCCCCATTCCTTTAGCTTGGAGTTCATTCTGGCCTCGTTTTACGTATATAGCCTATCCTCTCATTCCTTCCTTCCCTGTTCTCCACCCCAAACACATGCTTTATATTTCATCTAACTTAGAGGAATTGCCACTTCCAAGACCCCCTGTTCTGGTACGTATGTAGTTTCTCCCCTCTCAAATACCTTTTCCTTTTATTTCTGACTTTAGATTCACTCATGCCTTTCAGGGCTCAGTCATAGATCTCCTTAACTCCTCATTGTTAGAAAGACTCATTTCCTTCTATGCATTCCCAGAGTAGAGTGTGCCCTTGTTATGGTGCTTTAGATGAGGCCACTAGGCTTTAAGCATCTGTACAGAAATTTGGGGCAAGCGCCATTTATTCCAGTCACTTTTAACTGGGCCAGTTTTACCCCAGGGCACATTTGTCAATGACTAGAGACATTTTTGGTTGTCACATTTAGGGAGGGGATGCTACTTGTGGGTAGAGGCCATGGATGCTGTTAAACACCCTGTACCACACAGAACAGCAGCCCCTTATTCCATAGCAAAGTGTCATCCAGCCTAAATGTCAGAGTGCCAAGGTTGAGAAACTTAATTGATTCAAAACACATTATTTAAGTGCGTTTTCTATACCAGTTCCTTTACTAATGCTGAGGATTTGCAGATGAACAGGATGTAAAATACCCAAAGTTTTAAGAAATTTAACATCCTAGAGGGAGAATTAGGCTAAAAATATATCAAGGAGCTGTAAATGCCATGATGCAGATAAAGCATCTACTGAAGGGGATGGCAGAAGGTAGTGATGTTTACTTAGGAAATGGTGATCACCAAAGGTCTGGGGAGGTGGCTGTTCTGGTTTGCTAGCTGCCGAAATGCAATATACCAGAAACAGAATGGCTTTTTAAAAGGGGAAGTTTAATAAGTTGCAAGTTAACAATTTTTAGAGGCCGTAGATGTCCCAATTAAAGCAAATCTCTAGAAATGTCCAATCTAAGGCATCCAAGGAAAGATAACCTTGGTTCAGGAAGGCCAGTGAAGTTCAGGGTTTCTCTCTCAAGTGAGAAGGCACATTGCAAACACAGTCAGGATTTCTCTCTCATCTAGAAAAGCATGTGGCAAACACGGCATCATCTGTTGGCTTTCTCTCTTGGCTTCCTGTTTCATGAAGCTCCCTGGGAGGCATTTTCCTTTTTCATCTCCAAAGGTCGCTGGCTGGTGGACTCTGCTTCTCGTGGCTATGTTGTTCTACTCTGCTCTCTCTGAATCTCCTCCTTTCTCCAAAATGTTTCCTCTTGTATAGGATTCCAGTA
This sequence comes from Myrmecophaga tridactyla, assembly GCA_004026745.1. Classification (NCBI taxonomy): domain Eukaryota; kingdom Metazoa; phylum Chordata; class Mammalia; order Pilosa; family Myrmecophagidae; genus Myrmecophaga; species Myrmecophaga tridactyla. The sequence continues at coordinate 62,378 of PVIY010011705.1, forward strand.
AAGTTATCAAGACCCACATAGAATAGGTGGAGACATGTCTCTAATCAAGTTTGATACCCACGTCGATTGAGTCACATCTCCATGAAGATAACCCGGTCAGGTTTCCAACCTATAGTACAGATGATGCTGTGTTTGCCATGTGCCCCTCCATATGAGAGAGAAACTATGACTGTGTTTGCCATGTGCCTTCTCACTTGAGAGAGAAACCCTGAACTTCATCAGCCTTGTTGAACCAAGGTATCTTTCCCTGGATGCCTTTGATTGGACATTTCTATAGACTTGTTTTAATTGGGACATTTTCTCGGCCTCAGAACTGTAAACCAGCAACTCATTACATTCTCCTTTTGAAAGCCGTTCCGTTTCTGGTATATTACATTCTGGCAACCAGCAAACTAGAACAGATGTTGGTACCAGAGAGTGGGGTGCTGCTACTGTTAGCAAATACCAAACATGTTGAAATGGCTTTTTAAATGGATAAGGGAAGATTCTGGAAGAGTTGTGAGAAGGTTGATTTCTCTATCAGCCTAGGATGTTTTGATTCTAAAAACACTCCTCATGATGCCTTAAACAGAAATGAGGTACGTGTTATTATAGACTGGAAGGAAGACGAGCCTTGTTTTAAAATGGCAGATAATTTGGCAAAATTGATAAGTGGCTTTGGCTGGAAGGCAGATTTTAAAAGCCATGAACTTGGATATTTAGCAGAAGAGATCTCCAAATTAAATGTGGAAAGTGTAGCCTGGTTTCTCCTCACAGCTTATAGTGAAATGTGACAGGAAACAGATGGCTGAGAACTGAACTCTTGGGTACAGAGAAACCAGAAATTGATGATCTGGAAAATTCTGGGCTTCCAGGAAGGGAGACCCCAGAGAATAGTGCCCCACATGAGGTCTTGGCCAAACGTGAAACCAGTCAGCCATTTCAGAGAAAGCCAGGACTGGACATGGAGTTATCCAGGAAGGGTTTGTGGAAACTCCTTATGTCTGATGGGCATGATTCAAGGCTACTGCGTAGAAAGCCAATTAGAGTGCTGTAGGACCTGTATAAACAAAGCCGCTGCCAGTGTAGAATGGGGGATTCAGAGAAGGGACACACTGGAAGAAAAATAACTTCAGAGGCAAAACCATGGAGGCTGAGGTCTGAAGTCAAGGAGCCTTGGGCCAGAAGAGCGGACCCACCCAAGCTCGTGAAGAGGATGAGTTTGCCCCTCTTGCAGTGGAAGAGTCAAGCTGCCTCAGGTCTTGGAGACAGTGAAGCACATTCCTTGGGGTTTGGGGAGAGCCTGGCTGCCACCACATGGAGGGGTTGAACGTGTGCCTTAAGATGGCAGAGAGCCTGGGTGCAGCCCCAATGCTTGGAGAGGGTGGAGGCGAGAAAAAGGTGGTCTCCCCAATGTCCCCCAAGATTGTATTCAGAGAGAGGCAAGCCACTGCTCAGGCCCTTTGAAAGGGTGGGACTACCGCTTTCAGAAGCCCTGAAGATGAATGATTCTCAGAGTTTGAAATCTAATGGACTTTTTGCCCTGTGGGTTTTTGAAACTGTATTTGTCCAGTGACCTCTGTTTTCTTTCCTCCCTATGGAAATGTGGATATGTATCCTATGAATGCTCCTCCTTTGTATGTTGGCAGCAAATTACTTGTTCTGAGTTTTACAAGTCCAGAGCAAATGGAGAAAATTTTGCCTTAGAACAAACCATGCTTGTAACTAACTTTTTTTTTTTTTATTGGTAATGTTAATAAAATGAAAATTTTATTTGCATACATGTAAAAATATCAAAATTATTAGAACTACTCAAGACCTTGATATTATCATTTAAAGAATTTGAAGGATTAAAAACCGTTTAAAATGTCTCTATTATCATTTCGAAGGAAATGTGTTCAATAATGATACATTTAGAAAAAATAAAACATTAAAAATGAGTTTAACGCATCACTTAGGATGCAGGAATAACTGCTCAAGCTGATCTGCATAGGGAGCTACTACAATCAGAGTCACTGCTAGCACTATTGAGATGAC
>PVIY010011706.1:0-64382 GCA_004026745.1 Myrmecophaga tridactyla
AAGTGCTCTGCCGGCTCACGACGCACCCACCCAGCCCAGCAACTCTGCCGGCCTCGGGACCATGGAGATGCCCGGCGAGAACAGAGCCGTCTTTCCCACATCCTTTTCTTCTTTTCTTTAAAATGGTGAAAAACCTTTACGACATAGTCAACACACGGTAAAGTACACATATGTAACGTGGCCAATTTAATAACGTGCCGTGTGAATGCATCTACGAAAACATCCCCAGTCAAGACGCTGGATTCATCAGCCACCACCAGGTCTCTGTGAGCCCCGCCAGCCCTCCCCAGCGCTGAGCCTCCGCCACGGGTGCCAGTGGGCTGCTCCCTACCTCTCAAAGGTGGTTTGCATTCCCAGCGCTGTGCACACGGGCAATCAAGCACTCAGGGTACACGCTTTTTTGTCTGGCCTCTCTCAGCCAGCGTAGCTGCTTTGAGAGTCTCTGGGTCGCTGCATGTTGTACAATCCAGTCCTTTTGCAGTTGAGTAGTAGGCCATCGTATGGAGAGACCACAGTTTGTTTTTCCCTTTATCCATCCACATGGGTGGATGTTTGTGTCGCTTCTGGATTTTGACTATTTGAAGTAAAGCTTTTATGAACAGGTGTATACAAGTCTGCAGGGAGGCCTAATTCCCAAGAGCTTGGATAAAACCTAGGGTGGTGTGTGGGTTTGAAAGGATTATGTGCCTTGGAAAAGCCACGTTTTAACCCTGATCCGTCCTGTGGAGCAGCCGTTTCTTTTAATCCCTGCTCAGCACCGCAGGTTGGAAACTTGATTAGCCATCTCCACGGAGATGTGACTCACCTAATTGTGGGCATTAACCTTTGATTAGATGGAGATGTGACTCCACCCATTCCAGGTGGGTCTTGTTTAGCTTACCGGACTCCTTTAAAAGAGGAAACATTTTGGAAAAAGCTTCAGAGCCATGAGAACCATGAGAGCCCATGCAGTCTGAGACGTTTGGAGACAAAGAAGGAAAATATCCCTGGGGGAGCTTCATGAAGCAAGAAGCCTGGAGAGAAAGCTAGCAGATGTTGCCATGTTCACCATGTGCCTTTCCAGTTGATAGAGAAACCTGAACTTCATCAACCTTCTTGAATCTTTTCCTGATGCCTTAGATTGATCATTTTTATAGATTTCCTTTAATTTGGACATTTTCATGGCCTTAGAACTGTAAACTTAATAAATTCCCCTTTTTAAAAGCCGTTCCATTTCTGGTGTACTGCATTCCAGCAGCTTGCAAACTAGAACAGATGGGACAGCTGGATTGTAGCATAGATGTGTATCTGACTTTCTTTTTTATTTTTGCATGGGCAGGCACCAGAAATTGAACCCGGGTCGCCGGCATGGCAGGCGAGAACTCTGCCACTGAGCCATCGTCGCACCGCCCTGTATCTTGACTTTTTAAGAAACTGCCAAACTGTGTTTCAGAGTGTTTGTCCATCTTCACCAGCCATGAATGAGAGCCCCAGTCCTTCCATCCTCACTGGCAGACAGTCTTTTATTCTGAACCATTCTAATAGGTATGTAGTAGTATGTCATTATGGGGTGGGTTTCTTTTTTTTGTTTTTTGCCTCAATTTTTTTTATTGATGTTCACATAACATAAAGTTAACCATTTAAAAGTGAACAATTCCATGGCATTTAGTACATTCCCCGTGTTGTGCAACAACTGCCTCTATCTCACTCCCAAACATTTCTCTCACTCCTAAATGAAACCCACACCCACTAGGCAACTGCTCCCCATTCCTTCTGTCCACCAGCCTAGCAACCACGGATCCGCCTTCTGTTTCCTAATCTGGACACCTCATACGGATGGAACTCCATAGTACGTGGCCTCCTGGGTCTGGCTTCTCCCACTTAACATCTGTTTTTGAGGCTCAGCCATTTTGTGCATCTATCAGCACTCCATTCCTTTTTACAGCTGAATAACAAATAATATTCTATCACAAGCATAGACCACAATTTGTTTATCCACTCATCCATTGCTGGATGTTTGGGTTGTTTCCTCCTTTTGGTTGTCATCAACGTGATGCTATGACCATCCGTGTGTGGGATATGTCTGAGCCCCTGCTTTCAATTCCATTAACTAAATATCTAAGAGTGGAACTGCCGGCTTATACTGGAATTCTGTATTTAACTATTGGAGGAACTGCCAAAATGTTTTCCACAGAGGTAGCATCATTTTACATTCCCACCAGCAATACACAAAGTTTCCAGTTTCTCCACATCCTCATCAACACTTGCCAATTTCCAATTTTGTCATTATAGGCACAGCAGTGGGTGTGAAATGGGATCTCACTGCGATCTTGGCTTGTAGTTCTCTAATGGTGATAGTGACAATTTTTCCACATGCTTATTTACCATCAATCTCTCTTCCTTGGTGAAGTGTCTGGTCAACCCTTTTGTCCATATTTTCATTGGATTGTTTATTTCTTACGTTTAAGTAATAATTTTTTAGTACATATTCTATATATATGTTTTATCAGATTTATGCTGTCCATTTTTTCCCAGTCTGCAACTTGTCTTTTCATCCTCTTTTTTTTGTTATAATTTTGTTCTTTTCATCCTCTTAACAGTGTCTTTTGAAGAGCAAAAGTTTGAAATTTTGATGTAGCCCAATTTATCAATCTTTTTCATGCATAATGCTTTTGATGTTGTATCTAAGATATCGTTGCCTATCTAAAGGTCACAAAGCATTTCTTCTATATTATCTTCGAGAACTGTTGTAGCTTTAGGTTTTACATTTGGGACTATGATCCATTTTGAGTTGATATTTGAATATTGTGAAAGGCAAGGATTCAAGTTCATTTTGTTACGTATCTCAATATCCAGTTGAATCAGCACAATTTGTTGAAAAGGCCACCCTATCTTCACTGCCCTCCTTATCAGAAACCTCATTGTCAGAAATCGGTTGTCCATGTGTCTGTGGGTTGATTTCTGCACTCTTTATTGTGCTGTGTTGATCTATTTCTCTATCTTTATACAAATACTATGCTGTTTTGATTACTGTGGTTGTATGATAATTCTTGAATTCAAGCAGGGTTAGTCAGACAACTTTCTCTTTTTCAGAGCAATTTTGCTATTCTAGCTGTCTGCATTTCTATCTGAGCTTAAGAATCAGCCTGTCAATTTCTACAAAAAAAACCCAAAAAAACCCATCCTAGAATTTTTAGTAAAATAGGGTTGAATCTATGGATCAGTTTGGGAAGAACTGACACCTGGCAGGACTGTGTCTTCTGACCCGTGAACAAGGTATCTCTCGCCACTTAATTAGAACTTTACCTTTTCTAGGGAATATTTTGTAATCTCTAGTACGTAGATCTTTCCATATTTTCTCAGACTTACCCCTAAATGTTTCATATTTTTAATGTAATTGTAAATGATATTTTATTTCATTTCCATTTGTTCCCTGTTGGAATATAGAAATAGATTGATTTCGTTGTTGATCTTGTGTCCTGCAAACTTTCCCAGTTACTGGTGCTGGTGCCCTCTCGGCGGACCCGGCGGATTTCTGTGCAGGTGGTGAGCTCGCCGCTGAAAGAGGTCGGCTCGCTTCTTTCTCCCCATTCTGGGTGCCTTTCGTTGCCTTTTATTTTATTTTATTTTTTTTGTCTGGTGGCACTGACTATTCTAACGTTGAAAATCAGCGATAAAAGCGGGGGAAGAATTCCATCTTCCACGGGTAAGGGTGATGCTGGCAGTGGTTTCATTGCCCGTGACATTTTTCCGGCTGAGGGAGTGGCAGCAGCCCGCGGCTGTGACCGAGAAGGTGGCTGTCAGCCTTGGCCCCTGCTGGCGTCTGCGGCCCAGTGCCTGGCCTCCCTGCGCCCATGCAGATGACCCGCTGCCCAGACCGGTACACGGCGTGGCTCAGGCACCGCGCTCCTTCCCGGGCCTGGAGCTCTGGAAGCTGAGCTGCCGGTGACGCCCTCAGCCTCCGGCCCTGAGTCTCAGGAGCTTTTCTGGGCGGACACATTCCCCGCGTCCTGCTGTGGAAAGGCGTGTGTGCCCCCTCCTGGGAGGGAGAGCACAGCATGCAGAAGGCATGGAGTCCCAGCTCTGCTCCTTTTCCCCACCGAGCCCAGCAGGCATTCCTTTCCCGTAATAAAACCTGGCCACGAGAACAGCAAGTGGCTGGGTTCCAAGGGCCCTTCCAGCCAGGCAGTGAGCGCAAGTGGTCTCGGGGATGCCCCAAGCAGCGCTGGCATGGCCCAAACTCATGCCATATGGCTACAGCATCATTTGGCAGAACAAGGGACAGGGACGGGGTGGGGTGGTGACACCCACATGCCCAGGCAGCTGTGGGGTCATCCGTGGGAGGGGACAGCAGCCAAGCAGCAATCTGTGGTGAGAGGTCAACGCTACCTATGAAACTGAAGACTGATAGATCCAGCCCCAGGACAGCTGGCCACTGGGTCCCCTGTTGCTTTTGGCCATTCTAGCTAATGTGAGAGAAAAAGGTAGCTTTGCTTTTTGTACTTTCCTCCAAATGGGAGAGGAAAGGGTCTACGCATGCTCAAAGGTGGGCGATGGGTAGGCCAAAAATAATAAAAAGTCGTGAGTTGCTCTCTCCTCCAGGAGAAGCAAGGGTTTACGTTAAGCAGAGAAAAGAATGGAGCATTTGCAGCCCAGCCACTTCTCTAGCTGATCTGCAGCCTCTGCTCCAGCAGCACTGGTTGGAACAGCTGTGATTTTAACCCTGTAAATGTTGCATTTACTGCCAGGGCTTGTAACCGTTTGTAATGAGAAAAAGAAAAGGGAATTTTGGAAAGTGAGCTTGTATTTTGTGGCCATTGGATTTGGATTTACAACAAAAATTTACTTAAATTGGTATGTGATAGTTGTTATATGCTTATAATTTCATAAATGCCTGAGGAGTCATCTCTACCCTGGAAAGCTGCAAAAAAAAAAAAAAAAAAAAATGTGAGTGGGACACAACTTCGAGGCTTTAAAAACAATTTTTTTTTTATTAGAGCAGTTGTAGGTTTACAGAAAAATCTTGCAGAAAGTACAGTTTCCAGATGACTCCCCCTAACATGCACACACAGTTTTCCCGACTATAAACATTTTGCATTAGCATGGAAACTTTGTTACACATCGATGAAACATTATTGTTATGATGATATTATTAACCACAGTTCACTGTTTACGTTAGGGTTCATGCCTTGTTATGCGACTTTCTTTACTCCAGAGGCTCCAATAGGTAAATGTCACAAGTCATCAGGAGCGTGCGGAGTCTTCTTCTGCTTCTAATACTCAACCAGTTTCCGTTTTAATTCGCTCACCCACAGCAGAAAGCAAGAAAGTCGCACAACACACATTTTTTTTCTTTGCAACTTTCCACAATACTTTACAGAGTCTGGATGAGAGTAGGGGGCGATTTTTAAAAATGTGAGCATCTGATTGCTAAATTGTCATTTTAAATGTGAAGGTCTGATCTTTTAACAACGGAGGAAAAGAAACCAAATTCCAGCCTCTGGGGAAGCATGTAACAGGGGACAGCCTCCGTGACCTTCATTTTTCAGACGCTTTCCCTGGAAGCCTTCCCCTCCTAAGAGGAACCCTCCATACTGCTTTTCCAAACGGCCTTCCAAGCTGTTGGAGCACACTGACGTCAAACCGCTGGGGACCCCACCACTTGTGCCGCACAGCTCTGCCACGGGGCGCAGGGGGTGGGCCGGGCTCCTGCACTTTCCACGCAGAACACTTCCAGACGTGGTCCCCCCACATCGGGGGATGAACAGATGTCACAGACCATCAGGGCGTTTGGAGCCAAGGGCTGAACTGAACTATTTCCACTGGACCAGGGTAGGGTCGTTCCCCCATGGTGGGGCCCTACGGGACCCCATGAACCTGTGCTGCCTGGCTGTCCTGCTTTCCAGGGGGAGCTGTGTGTGCTCTCTGGGATTGCACTTCTTGGGTCTGGGTCCTGGCTGTCACAACAGGGCTTCAGCCTGGAAGGCATTCAGGCCAGCTTCAATGCACCAGCCAGAGTGGAGCTGCATCTGATGTGTCGGGCAAGTAAAACTGGTTAATACAGAACTTATAGAGAATGCCACCTGGTCAGGGCATGCCTTGCTTCACAGTGTCCTTCTGACAATAATTCTACAGTGAAGATCCTTTTGCCAGGGACCAAGGGAGAGGACTGTGTAGAACACAGCAGGTCTGGACTGCAGTTTGGAAAGCTCTAATCAGTGTTGGATGTTGGCTGGCATCTATGAACTTGGCACTTAACGTGTCCCTAGCTGATAAAGATGGCTCACCATGCCTCGATGGTTTATGCTGACAGTGTGACTTGAGGTGAGCCCCTGCTTTCCTTCTGGGAGTCTGGAATTTTGGAATCTGTTAGGCTGAAAGTGCCTGTGTTACCTGGCACCAATAAAAACCTTGGGCATGGAGTCTAATGGGCTCTGCCAGGTAGAAACATTCTGTATATGTTTTTCATGCTGGAGAGAAGAACACGCTCAGTGTGGCCCCTCATGGAAGGGAGAATTTGTAAGGAAACCAGTGCATGGATTTCTACAACTCTACTTCTGCCTTTTTCCCTTGCTGATCTTATCTTGTATCGTTTTTCTGTAATAAAACTTAGCCATCAGTCCAACTATGTGCTGAGTTGCACGAATCCTGCTAGCAAATTACGGAAGGTTTGGTGGTTTTGAGGACCCCTGAAAGAACTTCTATTCCCAGTTTGTGGAGGATTTCTTGTCAGGAATGGATGTGGGATTTTGTCAAATGTTTTTTTCTGCATCTATGTGTATGATCATATGGTTTTGCATTATTATTTTGGCAATTTGGTGAATTATATTGATTAATTTTCCAGTGTTAAACCAACCCTGCATTCCTGGGGTAAATCTTATGTAGTCATGATGCACTAGCCTTTTTGGATTTCATTTGCTAAAATTTTTTTTTGATTTTTTATACATTTATTGTTCCCCCTGGTGGGGGGGGGTGTACCGTTCCTGGAAGTACTGCAATACCAGGTAGATGCGTGGACCTCCTATTCCATCTGCCAGCTCCAAAAATCCATTTACTATATTGTCCTTGGATAGAGGATGTATCAAATATTAAACTGATAAGAACAGATACTACACCTGATCTTAGCCAAAAGGCCAAGAAGCGATCATGTGCTAAAGTTTCGCATCTGTGGTCAAAGGGCCATGTGTCTGTGGTGATATCTTTGCTTGGTTTGGCTTCAGGGTGATGCTGGTCTTACACCACGGGTTGGTAAGTACCCCTTGTGCAGTTTGGAACTATGTATTCCATTGAAACACGTTCTCAAACCAGATCTGTTCCCACGAGTACGAACCCACTGGAAGTAGGACTTTCTGATGAGGCTCCTTGTTAGGGTGTGGCCCATCTCAGTCATAATTGGTCTTAACCCTGTTACTGGAGTCCTTTATGAGTGGAATCGAGTTCAGAGAGAGAGAGAGAAAGCAAGAAGCTGACATTCAAGGGAAGCTGGAAGAAAACAGAAAGACCGAGTAGGCCACCATGTGCCAGGAGACAGAGAAGCCAAGGAGCGCGGATTGCCCACCGCCGGCTCCAGAGCTCCAGTCTTTAGGAAGAGAGCATTGCCTCGAGGAAGCCTCAGTCTGGACTTTCTCTTAGCTTCAAATCTGTGGGCTAATAAATCCTCATTGTTTTCAACCATGAAAACAATGCAGAAGCCATTGCAGAAGCCCAGGAAACTAAAACACCCCTCTTCTTCAATTTTCTGGAAGAGTTTGTGCAGATTTTATTTTATTTGTTCCGTAAATGTTTGGTAGAATTCACCAACAAAGCCATCCAGGCTCGGAGTTTTCTTTATGGGAAAGTCTTTAACTACAATTTAAATTATTTTAATGGACATGCGGCTATTAACGTTATTGATTTCTTCTTGAGAGGGCTTTGGAAGTCTGTATCTTTCAGAAAATTTGACCACTCCATCTAAATTGTCAAATTTAATGGCATGAATTTGTTCATAATATTCTCTTATTATATTTTTCGCTTTGGGAGAATCTATAGGGTTGTCATATCTCTCATGTGTGATATTAGTAATTTGTCTTTTCTCCCCCCCCACCCCGAGGAGTCTTCCTAGAGATTTATAAATTTTATTGATTTTTTTCAGAGAACATTGTTTTGGTTTCATTTATTTTCTCAATTGTTTTTCTGTTTTCTATGTTGATTTCTACTTTGATGTTTATTATTTCCTGCATTCCTCTTATGTTGAGCTTCATTCACTTTTCTTTTTCTACCTCTTTTTACATAATTTTTTTTTTTTTTTAAACATGGGCAGGCACCAGGAATTGAGCCCGGGTCTCTGGCATGGCAGGTGAGAACTCTGCCACTGAAGCCACATGGCCTGCCCTCTTTTTCTCCTTTTTAAAGGTAAAAGCTAAGGCCTTTGATCTGAAGTCTTTCTCCTTTTCTAATCTAGACTTTTATAGTGCTATCAATGCCCCAACTCCACCCCAAGTACTGCCTTAGCAGCATGCCCCAAATTCTGATATGTTTTACTTTCATTTTCATTCAGTTCAAAATACTTGTTAATTTCTCTTTTGATTTAATCTCTGGTTTATGTGTTATATGGAAATATATTATTTGATTTCCAAATATTTTGGAAATTGTCCAATGATCTTTCTGTTATTGATTTCTAATTTATTTCCATGTGGTCAAAGAACATACTTTGTATGACATGAATCCTTCTAGGGTTTTCTAATAAAATACAGAATTTCATATAAGAATTAATTTTTAAATATAGCATATCCCTTGCAATAAATGACATATTTATAGAAAAAAATTTCATTGTTTATCTGAAATTCAAATTTAGTTAGCATCCTGTGTTGTTTTTGTTTGTTTGCTTTATCAAAATCGGTGACCCACATTCTTTTGAATTTACTGAAAAGTGTTTTACAGCCTAGACTGGTGTTTCTTGGTAAATGATGTGTGTGCACCTGAGAAGACCATTTATTTTGCTATTGCTGGGTGGAGTATTTTTATAAATGTCTCCCAGGTCAAATTGCCTGATAATACTTTGCAAGTTTACAATCCTTATTGATTTTGCATTTACTTGTTCTATCACTAATGAAAAAGATTTTTAAATATTCCAGACATGATTGTGGGTTTGTTTATTTCTTCTTGCAGTTCTATCAGTTTTTGCTTTGCATATGTGGAAGCCCTGTTATTAGATGCATAAATGTTTAGTACTGTTATGCCTTCTTAGTTAATTTACCTCTTTATCATTATGTAATGAACTTCTTTATATCTGGTAATATTCTTTGCTCTGAAATCAACTTTGTTTGATACTAATACTGCTACTCTAGCTTTCTTTTTATGAGTATTAACATGGTATATCTTTTTCCATCCTCTTACTTTTAACCTATTTGTCTTTATATTTAAAGTTGTGTCTTTCTGTCTATATGTTGGTTCTTGCTTTTTAAAATCTGTATAACAATTTTTGCCTTTTAATTGGGGGTGTTTAGACCATTTATTATTTATTTATTTATTTTCACATGGGCAGGCACCGGGAATCGAGCCTGGGTCTCCAGCATGGCAGGCGAGAACTCTGCCACTGAGCCACCGTGGCCCACCCCCACCCCCCATCATTTATTTTTCTTGTGAGTATAACCTTGGTGCTCAGCGTTATGTCTATCATCTTGTTATTCGTTTCACCTCATCTGCTTTTATTGTTCACCTTTTCCTGTTTCTCTGCTTTCTTTTGAATTAAGTGCACATTTTTATTATTCCATTTTATCTCCTTTGTTGACTTACTAGCTATGAATCTTTGTTTTGTTATTGTATTTTGTTATTTTAGTAGTTGCTTTAGGGTTTATAATAAAACACCTTTAACTTATCATGTTCTACCCTCAGTGATATTATATCAGTTCACAAATAGTACAAGAACATTATAATAGTAACTTCTGCTTTTTTCCTTATAGTCTTTATACTGTTTGTCCTGAATTTTACTTTTAAATATGTTATAAACCCCACAATACCTCACATTTTTGTTTAAAAAGTCAATTTTCTTTAGTAAATATTTAAATTTTAAAATGTTATACATTTACCCATGTAGTCACCATTTCTGGTACTCTGCATTCCCTTTTGAATATTCAGATTGCATGTGTCATTTTCCTTCAGCCTGATGGATGTGCTTTAAGTTTTTGTTTTGTTTTGTTTTGGCATGGGCAGGCTCCGGGAATCAAACCCGGGTCTCTAGCATGGCAGGTGGAGAACTCTGCACTGGGCCACCATCGTACCGCCCTAAGTTTTACTGTAGATGGGTTTTGCTGTTGATGGATTTTTTCAGCTTTTCTATGTCTCAAAACATCTTTAGTTTGCTTCTTTTTTTTTTTTTTGAAAGATTGTTTGACAGGTATAAAATTCCAGGTTCACAAATTTTTCTCTCCATACTTCAATTATATTTCTCCACTACCTTCTCACTTGTATTGTTTCTGTTGATTTATAACCTTATATTGTAGTAGCATGTATACACTCAAAACTTCCTATTTTAACCACTTTCAAATATATAATTCAGTGGTATTAGTTAAATTCACAGTATTGTGCTGCCGTCAACAACATCCATCACAGAAACTTTTCATCACCTCAAATGTAAACTCTGTACCCATTAAGCAATAACTCACCCTCCAGCCCCTGACAAACAGTAATCTGTCATCTGTCTCTATGAAATGGCTTATTCTGAGTATTTCATATTAGCAAGATCATATAATATTTATATTTCTGTTTTCTGGCTTATTTCACCTACCATGGTGTTCTCAAGTTTCGTCCACCTGGAAGCATGTATCAGATGTCATTTATGGCTTAATAATATTCCATTGTGTGCACATTCCTCCTTTGTTTATTTCATGAGAAATATTTTGTATATATCTGTGTTCTCTGCAGTTGGCATGTCTTTTGTCTCTGGCTGCTTATATATCTCTGGCTGCTTATAACATTTGCTCTTTATCCCCAGTTTTGAGCAATCTGATTATCACGTGACTTGGTGTATTACTCAGGGTTCTCTAGAGAAACAGAACCAACAGGAGAGATCTGTAAATGTGAGATATAAAAGTGTCTCACTCAACTGTGGGAACGCATGAGTCCAAAATCTGTAGGGCATTCTGTGAGGCTGGCAGCCCCGATGAAAGGACTTGATGTATTTCACAGGGGAGGCCTGCGGACTGAAGAAAAGTGAAAAGTCTCCCTTCTTTAAAGATCTTCAGCTGATCAGATCAAATCCAATTATTGGATTCCCTTGTTTGTGGAAGACTTGCCCTTAGTTGGTCATAGATGTTATCAGCCACAGCTGCAATCGACTGACTAATGATGTAATAAACCAGCCTTCAGCCATGAAATATCCTTGCAGTAACAGTTAGGCCAGTGCTTCCCTCACTGGACAACTGGGCACCATCACCTGGCCAAGTTGACATCAGAACCTATCACACTCGGTGTAGTTGCTTTCTTCATGTTTTTTTGTTTTGTTTTGTTTTGTTTTTGTGCTTGGGGTCCATTGAGATTATTGGATATATGACTTTGTAGTTTTCAACAAGTATGGAAAGTTTTTAACCACTATTTCCTCAAAAAAAATTTTCTATCCTTCCATTTCCTTTGGAGATTCACCCATTTGGCTACTTGAAATCCCATCACTCACTGGTGCCTTTTTCTTCTTTGTTTCTGTTCTTTTTTCCTCTGTGTGTTTCAGTTCTATTTCTCTGTCTTCACATACCCTAAGCTCTTCTTCTGCAATATCTAATTTACCATTAATTCAATCTACTGTATTTTTCATCTCAGGCATTGTAATTTTTATTTCTAAAAGTTTGATTTGGACATCTGGTATCCAGTATAATATGTAAAGAAATTGGAAGTCATAATGCTTATCCTCACAACAGAAAAAAAATTTTTTAACTGAAATTCGTAAACCCTTTTTATATTAACCAGAGAATTGAGGCCACAGGGCAAACCACTGCATCCCAAAATTGGTGAGACAGGCAGATAAAGAAAATCTTTTAATTCACCAGGAGCAGAAAGCACTGCCATTTGCTCACTGCCAGTAAAGAGGAAGAGTTCAAAAAAATGTACATTTTTCTTTCCTTAATTTTTAAAGTATAAGCTTAAAATAGGAAATGTCCTGTTTTGAAATTGATCAAAAATTTAAAACAAAACTAAAAGCCCAAGCCCTGCAATTTAGCCAGTTTTCCAGCTAGAAACAAGGCTGAATTACCAGGAAGACCAGGTTCCTAGGCCAATCCTTCCTTTTCCACTCTGATTTTTGTGGAGCTGTGCACTAATATGATTTCCCACCCCTTTCTAAAAGTTATGAAACTTTCTACATTAGGATCTCCATCCTGAGAGCACAGAATTCATTTAGCAAAGCTTCAGGAATGATCAAATTGTTTAATAAGTATTTCTTGAGGTTGTCCTTGGTGTAAGCATTCTCCCCAGACCAGAGCCCAGCTACTCTTGACCTTGGGAGAAGGATACATCCTTGTGGGTGTGGCCACAATCTTGTTCTGTAGCTGAGCAGAGGAAGCCAGCTAGGAAGGGGCCTACAGATGGGCCAGACAAAGAGGCTTGGGACCCTTTGGTTACTGGGAGAGGAAGGGAGGGAGTGGAGCTTCCAGGAGCAAGGGGTGCGTGACCCAGCAGGACTGAGAACTAGGAGGCTGAACCTAGAGCTGAGCAGGGTCAACAGACAGCAAAACAAAGGGTCAGATGAGGGACATCATCAAGATGGCAGTGGGGATGGAGTCCACTGGAGGAAAAGCATTGGAAGAGAGTAGGGAGGAGGTGATCAGTTAAATGGGTCAATGATTTACTGAGGCTGCAGTTAGGATGGGTTGGTTCCAGATAGGTGAGTGACTTACTGAAGTTGTGATTAGGACCGCTTGGTTCGGAATGTTTTCCTCTGTGGTATTAAATTGCTTTTTAAGGGCTAGGAGAGAGGACGAGGGAGATAAAGTACCACCTATTTAGGGGGCTATCATGCACCTGGCTAGCAAGGGTGTGAGGGCAAGAGGGAGGGGAAGTTGTGAATGAGTTTGATATAGCACTATTGGATATATAAAATATAAAAATATTCAAGTCCAAGTTGTTTATCTCTGCAGTCCCATAGCTGCAGGATGAGTTTCAAAATACTCAGGATGGGGAAACAATTACACATATTGAGAAATTCTTGAAAACTGCAAGATGCAAGCTCAGAGAGACATGAGAAAACTCAAACTTTTAACCTGGGCTGTTCTATAGGATCAGCCAAATTAAACTGAAACCTTAGATAAGAGAGATAATCTGACTTCCAATGTTTAGAACATTAAAATAATCAAATGCCAAAACATCAACAAAAGATCACACGACATACAAATGAACAGGATATGGCCTATACAAAGGAACAAAGTAAAACAGCAGAGGAAGCACAGACATTGGGACAGCAAATCAAAGACATTAAGTGAACTCTCCAAAATAAGTTTATGAGATAAAGAAAAACATGGACATACAACTAATGTAAATTAAAAAGATGCATGAAAAAAAGGAGGAAGTAGAAATTTTGAAAGGCGCCAGACAGAACTTTGGGGGATGAAGAAAACTATAATGGAAACTGAAACATACTAATGGCATTCAACAGCAGAATTAAACAAACAGAAGTAAGAATCAGTAAACTAAAATAAAGGATAACTGAAATCATTCAATCTGAAGAGCAGATAGAAAAAAGAATGAAAAAAAAAAGGACAGAGTCAAAGGGACCTGTGGAGCACCATGAAGCACCAACATACATATTATGGGAGCCCCAGAAGGAGAAGAGAAAGAGAAAAGGGCATAAAGAATAGTTGAAGAAATAATAGCCAAAAACTTCAGCTAATTGTCAATAGCCATAAATATACACATCCAAGAAGCCACCAAAAAACTCCAAACAGGACAAACCAAAATAGAACTACTCCAAGATGTATAATAATCAAAGTACCAAGAGAAAGAGAGAATTCTGAGAGCAGCAAGAGAGAATCAACTCATCATACACAAAGAATCCTCAATAACATTGTTCTGGTTTGCTAGCCGCTGGAATGCAACACACCAGAGATGGATTGGCTTTTAATAAAAGGGGATTTATTTTGTTAGTTCTTCAGGGGAAAGGCAGCTAACTTTCATCTGAGGTTCTTTCTTACATGGGAAGGCACAGGGTAATCTCTGCTGGCCTTCTCTCCAGGCCCCTGGGTTCCAACAACTTTCCCCAGGGTTATTCCTTTCCGCATCTCCAAAGGCCTGGGCTGAGCTGCGAGTGCTGAGATGAGGTATGCCGAGCTGCTTGGGCTGTGCTACGCTGAGTCTCTCATTTAAGCACCAGCCAATTAAGTCAAATGACATTCATTGCAGCAGACACGCCTCCTAGACAACTGCAGATGTAATTAGCAACAGATGAGGTTCACATACCATTGGCTCATGTCTGCAGCAACAAAACTAGGTGCCTTCACCTGGCCAAGTTGACAACTGACTCTTACTACCACAAACATTAAGTGATGATTTCTCAATAAAAACCATTGGAGGCTAGAAGGCAGTGGGAAAGCATATTAAAAGTTCTGAAAAAAGAAAATTGCCAGCCAAGAATTCTATATCCCAAAAAACTATCCTTCAAAAATGAAGCATAGTTTAAAATATTCTCAGATAAAAAGGCTAAGGGAGCTCATTACCATGAGACCTGCCCTAAAAGAATTATTAAAGGGAGTCCTTCAGATTGAAAGGAAAGGATTCTAGACAGTAGCTCAGAACCATATGAAGAAATAAAGACCTCCATGAAAGGTAACTTCATCAGAAAATAAAAATGCCAGTATCATTTTATTCTCACTATGGAACTGCACTTTTTATTTCTCACAAGATTTAGAATGCAATTGTTTAAAAAATAAGCACATTTCTATATGATGGGCACAAGAAGTATAAAGAAGTAATGTATGACAAAAACAAAATAAAGGGGGAAACTGAGTGATATAGGGGCAGACACTGGATATGCAATTGAAGTTAAGGTAGTATATTTTAAATTAGTTTGTTATAGATTTAGGATGTTAAATAAAACCTAATGGTAACTACAAAGAAATTATTTAAAATATAAAGAGAGAGAAATATTATCAATCTGTTTCACTGCAAAAAGACCAACTATTCACAAAGGAAGCATGTAATGGAGGAAATGAGGAGCAAAAAAGGTAGAAGGCATACAAGAAACAAAGCACAAAATGTCCAAAGTCCTGCCTTATCAGTAATTACTCTGAATGTAAATGAATTAAACACTCCAATCAAATGACACAGACTGATGAGTGAATTAAAAAGCATGATTCAACTATATTTTATTTACAAGGGATCACCTTAGACCATAAGGCACAAATAGGTTGAAAATGAGAGGATGGAAAAAATATTCCATGCAAATAGTAACCAAAAGACTGCTGGCATGGCTATACTAATATCAGACCAAATAGACTAAACCAAAGGTGTTACAAGAGACAAAAGAAGGACAACATATATTAATAAAAGGGACAACCCACCACTAGGGTATAGCAATTATAGGCATATATGCAACTAATCACAGAGCCCCAAAATACATCAAGCAAATACTGACGAAACCAAAGAGAGAAATAAACAATTCTACAATAATAGAGACTTCAGGGAACCACTTTCTATGATGGCTAGAACATCTAGAAAGATCAATAAGGAAACACAGAACTTGAACAATACTACAAATAAACTAGACTTAACAGAAATATACAGAATACTTCCACTCAGCAACATCAAAATACACATCCTTCTCAAGTGCAACATGAATCATTCTCCAGGACATATCACATGTCACAAAACAAGTCTCAGTGCATTTAAGAATATTTAAAAGATTTAAATCATCTCTGACCACAATAGAATGAAGCTAGAAAACTATAACAAGGAAAAGTGAAAAATTCACAAATATGTAGAAATTAAACAACATACTCAAACAATCACAGTCACGGAAGGAATCACAAAGGAAATTAGGAAATATCTTGAAATGAATGAAAGTGAAAACACAACGTATCAAAAATTATGGGTTGTATCAAAAGCAGTTCTCTGAAGGAAATTTATAGCTATGGATGCTTATATTTAAAATGAAAGATATCAAATCAATAACTTAATTTCACAACTGGAGGACCTAAAAATAGAAGAGCAAACTAAACCTAAAGTGAGTAGAAAGAGAGAAATAATGTAGGCTAGAGTGCAGATAAATGAAATTGAGAATAGAAAAACAATTGGGAGAATCAATGAAACCAAAAGTTGGTTCTTTGAAAAGATCAATATTGGCAAACCTTTAGCTAAACTGACAAAGAAAAAGAGAAACAAGGTACAAATAACTAAACTCTAAAATGAAATGGGGAACATCTCCAAAAATCTTGCAGAAATTAAAAAGGTTATAAGAGAAAACTATGTTCAATTGTATGACAACAAATTTGATAATCTGAGGAAATGGACAAATTCCTAGGAACATAACAATTTACCTACCCTGACTCAAGTAGAAATACATCTCAACAGACCTATAACAAGTAAAGAGATCAAATCAGCAATCAAAAACTTCCCAACAAATAAAAGCAAGGTCCAGATGGCTTCACTGTTGAATTCTACAAAACATTCAAATTAGAGTTAACATCATTTCTTTGCAAACTTTTTCAGAAAATTGAAATGGGAGGTCTTCCAAACTCATTCTATGAGGCCTAATACTAAAGCCAGATAAAGAAAAGACATCACAAGATAAGAAAGCTACAGACCAATTTCCCTTATGAATAGAGATGCAATGATCTTCAATAAAATACTAGCAAATCGAATCCAACAGCATATTAAAAGAATTATAGGCCATGACCAAGTGGGATTTATCCCAGGAATGCAAGGCTAGTTCAGCATAAGAAAATGAGTCAGCATGATACAGCACATTAACAGAATGAAGGGGGAAAAGCGCATGATCATCTTGATGCAGAAAAGACATTTGTCAAAATCAAGCACCCCTTATGAAAACAACTCTCAGAAAAATAGGAATGGAAAGTAATCTCCTCAACATAATAAGGGGCATATCGGAAAAACCCACAGATAACACTAGACTCAATGGTGAGAGATGTAAAACTTTCCCCCTGAGGTCAGAAACACGACAGGCATGCCCTCTCACCACTGTTATTCAACATTGTTCTAGATGTCCTTGTCAGAGCAATTAGGCAAAATAAAAGGCATCTAAATTGGAAAGGGAGATATAAGTTTTTCCCTATTTGCAAATGATTCCAGTGATAGAAGAATCCACAACAAAGCTCCTAGAGCTAATAAACAAATTCAGCTAAGTGGCAGGGTACAATATCAACATGCAAAAACATCAGTGTCATTTCTACACACCAGCGAAGAATATTCTGAAATGGAAATTTTAAAAAATTCAATTTACAATAGCTCCCCCCAAAATAAAATTCCTAGGAATAAATTTAACCAAGTAGGCAAAGGACACATACACCAAAAACTCCAAAATGCTGCTGAAAGAAATTAAAGGAGTCTGACAGAAATGGCAGAATATCCTGTGTTCCTTGATAGCCAGACAGTATTACTAAGATGTGAATACTTTCCAAAATGATCTGCAAATTCAATGTAACACCTATTAAAATTCCAGCATTATTTTTGCAGAAGTGGAAAAGCTGATCATCAAATTCTTATGGAATTGCAAGAGGCCCCAAATAGCCAAATCAATTTTATAAAAGAAAATGGTTGAAGACTCACACTCCCTGATTTCAAAACTCACAACAAAAGCCACAGTAATCAAAACAGTGTGGTACCAGCATAAAGATAGACAGATAGACCAATGTAATAGAACTGTGAGTTCAGATATAAACCCGTACATCTATGGTCAATTGATTTTTAAACCTATTTTATTGAGCTATATTCACATACCATATAGTCATCCAAAGTGTACAATCAGTGGCTCACAGTATCATCATATAGTTGTGCATTCATCATCATAATCAATTTTGGAATAGTTTTCTTATTCCAAAATTAAAATGAAAGTAAAAAAACACCCAAAACATCACATACCCCTTATCCCCCCCCATTATTCATATTTATTTTTTGTTTTTATTTTCTTAGTCATCTGCCCATACACTGGATAAAGGGAGTGTCAGTAACTGGGTTTTCACAATCACATGGTCAAACTGTAAAAGGTGTATAGTTATGCAATCATCTTCAAGAATCAAGGCTAACAATTACAGTTCAACAGCTTCAAGTATTTCCTTCTAGCTATTCTAATACACTAGAAACCAAAAAAGAATATTTATATAATGTATAAGAATAATCTCAGAATGTCCTCTCAACTCTCCTTGATATATCTTAGCCACTGAAATGTTATTTTGTTTAATTTCTTTCCCCCCACTTTGGTAAAAAATTCTTTCACAATTCCATGATGCCAGGGCCAGGCTCATCCCTGAGAATCATGTCTCACGTTGCCAAGATTTACATCCCTGGGACTCATGTCCTACATGGAGGGGAGGGTAGTGAGTTTATTTGAACAGTTGGTTTAGAGAAAGAGGTATGGCCGATTGATTTTTACAAAAATGCCAAGCACATTAAGTGAGGAAAGGACAATGTCCAACAAATGCTGCTGAAAAATTGGATGTCCACATACATATTATATATGCAAATTACCACCAAATGGATCAAGGAACTAAACAAAAGATCTAAAACCACAAAATTTCTGGAAGAAAATGTAGGGGACAGTCTTAATAATCATGGATTTGGTAGTGATTTCTTAGATATAACACAAACAACAAAAGAAAAAAATAGGTAAAATAGACTTCTTCAAAATTAAATACTTTTGTACATCAAAGGACATTATCAAGAAATTTAAAGGACAACCTACCTAATGGGAAGAAATAATTTCTAACCATATGCTCTGATAAGGGTTTAATATCCAGAATATATAAAGAATTCTTAGGCTTCTCCTCCTTTGGAGAATGCTTACACTTATCTTCTTTCGAGCATGTATTTTTGCTGTGCATTAAAGTTTTGAGCTATACACACTGGCTAGTCTTTTGACTCTTTGGCTGTCCACACCGACTAACCCTCAAGTTCTGTCCTGTGGAAGAGTCAAGAGCCTCCACGGTGTCAGCCCTGGTCGAGGTTCCGACTTCACTGAGAACCCCTGGCCCTCTGGTATCCAGTTGAAACTTCCTGAAGCTCTGCAGCATCCAGCCTAGAGTTCCTGGGGCTCCCAGTATCAACTCATTAAACTATCTGGCTAGTCCTGGAGTTCTTTCCTGTGACTCAGTCAAGAAAAAGCACTCACGGTGCCAGTCCTTGGTGGATGTCTGGATTTCTCTGAGAACGCCCTGGGTTGTCTGGCTTCAGCTTGGCCACCATGAAGGGACCCAACAGCACCCCCTACAGCATGCAGTGGAGCACGGGTTACCCACGACCAAATCAAACTCTCCATGGCCACATCAGCAGTCAGAGCACATCGTCCAGACCAAATGCTGCGCCTCAACAGTGACAGCATAAATCCTGGTAGAGACCAGATGCCCTGGTAGGACAGTGACAGACAACCAAGGGCTGGTTCTCTGCCAATGTCTTACAAGACAACCAGAACAAGAAAAATGAAAGAAAAAAAAAAACCCATACCCTCCCAGAAGAATCGTTAGATATGATAGCCAGAGAATTCCACTCCCTTTATGGGCAGGGACAATGTCCCTCTGTCAGCAGGAAGCAGTTACAGAAATCTGACCTCCTCCCTTAGGTACCACTTAAGATTAAGGAATGAAATTTTCTAAGAGGAGAATGAGGCAGGTTAGATAGGGGTGGGAGGTAGGGTGAGCCTAAGACCCGTAACAAAAAATTCCTTTTGGCACACACACACCTACTTAGCCCCCACACACCCAGCCCTCTCTCAGATTGGCACCTGAAAGGATTAAACTGACTGAGTGGGCAGAGTCTTCCTGAAGTCCTGCCTGCACTCAGGACTAGCCCTGCCACCCTGTGGAGCTCTGTGCCTTTCAGGAAGACCCTCAGAATCTCTTCAGCCTCAGTTTCTTCAGCCACCAAAGAGATATATTCACACCTCCCTCCTGGGGTGACTGTGAGAATTAAGATGGGATCATGCACAGTGTCCCACATGGGAGCTGGCCCAGGAATGGCTGTTCAGTCACTGGTGGCTCCCACTACTAGACGCTGCCCTTGTGCCTGGATATGGGAAGTCCATCAGTGCAGAGCCAGCATCTCCTGAGCAGCCAGGGACAAGGAGAGAAGACATCACATTGCTACCGGGTGGGCTCATGAAATTCTGTGCCAAGAAGAACATAGTAGAGCCCTGTTCTGGATGCAACAGAGGCAAGGCAGTGGTGTGGAGGAGCCCGCAGTCCTTGGAGGAAAAGAAAGTGTAGATGGAAGCAGGAAGCTACCTGCAATGGAAGGCAGAGGCAAAAATGGCCCAGGTCTGCTGAGAGGCCACTCCAGAGACCCCATGGAAGCTGCTCGTGGTAAGAGGCCCACATGGGTTGTTAGCAGAAGGTACCATGTTGGCTATCAACAGCCATGGCCAAAAGGGTGCCAAGTTCAGAGTACCCCAAATCATAGAAGGGGGCAGCTTCTACACCGACAGAGATGAGTTTTCTGAGTATAGGGGATAGATCAAAGAAGGAAAGGGTGGACATCAAAAACCCTAAAATCCATATGCCCATGAATAACAATGGGGCACGGCAATTTGATTCCAGCACTTAACCCAGCACATCAGTACAGTCCAGATGTGTGGTCCCAATGCCAGCTGAGACCACCTTGTTCTCTGAGATTTACAAAAACTTGGCCTGACCTTGTGTCCTACATCTAATGGGAAGCCCAGTGGCCTCTCCACAATTTCCACGAATTCGCAAGAGCTTAAATTCTCAGATCACCTTGAATGCATATTTCCTCTCCCTTCTGATGTTTCTCAGTCTCATCAAGCCTCACGTTGGAGCTGCCTGCTTTCTCCATCTCCCCTGAATCACCTATTGGCATACAGCTTGGCATTATAAGCCAGTCATTTGTCCCATGGAAAGACCCTCATTGGAGAAGAGGCTTGACAGCTCATGGTGTCATTAACTTTGCTTCCCTACCCCCTATTTCCTGTCAACTGGTGGTTAGATGCGGAGATTGATTAGATTGGTATTGCTTTACAGGTGCTGTGTATTTCCTACCATGTCTTGTCCAGAAATAGGGCATTGTCCCCATTTTATGGATGTTATGAGTTGTCTGCTGATTCAGCCATTGTAACCTTCCTCATCAACTTTTCCATAAAAGTGATTTCTAGGTTTGGATCATGACCCATGAGTGGGCTATGAACTTAGTGGGTCACTGCAGCATTTAAAAAAGGAAAAGAATGAAACAATACAACAGAAAATAGCAGAGTAAATCACTTACAGTAAAAGGTGAGTCTTTTTCATGCAACTTTTGTTTCACTTATTTGTATATAATCATATGTATTGGGCCATGGCATAAAATACATTTCTTACTGTGAGTCATGGCCAGAAACTTAGGAAGCCTCAGTTCTAATGCGTGTTACAAATAGCCTTCAGGGGTGTTCTGTTGAGCAAGGCTGAGAGTTGGGTAGGATAAGGGGGACGGTTCGGAAAAATCATTAGCATGCTTGGAGTCGCAGCTGTCAGAGTCGGAATGAGCTCATTTGGTGTTAAGCCAAGACATGCCAATAGGTTCAGCAGCAGCTGCCATGCCCTGAGTCCCTAAATCTAACCACTCAGGCCTCTTCAGACAGGCCCTTCTCCGGCAGCTGCTGTGGTCGGGATGGTAACAAGTACAACAGCTACAGGTTTTTCAGGCGCTGTCTACTTTGCCTACGCATGTGAGATGGCTGCACCAGTCAGGTTTCCACACGCCTGTGCGTCCAGCTTCCAGGTCATCTCTGTCCTACTTGGGGGCCAGGACTTGATGCGTTGTCCCTGCACACCTGAAACAGAGCCTGAGGTAGGATCCAAGGGTGGAAACAGGAGCCAGTGCGTAAAGCTACTCCTGATCTTCTGAGAGCTACAAATCACTCTGGTCACTGCATCCACCCTTACCCTAGAGCTGAGCTGACGTCGTAAGCCGGGAGCCTCCCAAGCGCTGGCGAGCGCCGTACTGCACCATGAGGTCAGCACTAGCACGTCTCTCCTCTCTCTAACTTCTGACACTATAAACTCCAAAGAATGGGACACAAACTGGATTTGGCCCTCACCGAGCACGAGTGAGTCTTCAGACAGGCTGTGCAGCCCAGTCTGACAATCTCTACCACTCTGTGCTGGCCTAGGTTGGCCAGGCTTCCTGAATTCTGTCACCTGCCTGCACCTCGTACACATTTGAAAGCCACTGATCCAATCAAACCTTTCATTCTACACATTCTTTTCTAACTTTATGCTGCTAATATTTTGCTATAACCCTTGGCTGAGAACAGATAAAGAAGTCAGAGAGTCTTGAGTGCCTTGAGGTGGAACACGAGGTGGTAGTGGGATGAAGGATTGGCGAAGTCTGTGAGGAGGGCAGGAATTTCAATAGCTCAAACACAGAACGAAGATATTTCTGTCGTTCTTATGGTGTGGATTTCCTTAGAAAGTCATCTAGGGTGGGCCACGGGGGCTCCGTGGAAGAGTTCTTGCCTGCCCTGCTGGAGACCTGGGTTCAATTCCCAGTGCCTGCCCATGCAAAGAAAAAAAAAAAGTAACCTAAATTAAAAAGTATTTGGAAAAGTTCATTGGGGGATTAGAGGAAAAATATGGAACTATTAAACTTTCCCAACCCTGGACACTGTGTCAAACCCTAGGGACTCCCAAGTTAATAGGCCAAGCCTTTGATCTTGAGGCTTGTTCTTAAAAAACTTATTTCTGTAGCTGAGAAGCTAAGCCTCCCTACAGTTACACCCAAGAGTCACTTCCAGAGAACCTCTTCTGTTGCTCAGATGTGGCCTCTCTCTCAATAAACCCAACTCAGCAAGTAAAATCATTACCTCCCTGCCATGTGGGACATGACTCCCAGGGATGTACCATGGATTCCACAAGGCCTTCCTGACCAAGAAGGGGCAAGAAATGTAACAAAACTAGGTCTCAGTGGCTGAGAGAGTTCCAATAGAGTTGAGAGGTTATTCTGTAGCTACTCTTTTGCTAGCATAGGCTAGATACTGCTAATTGCCCTGGTTCACCAAACCCCAATCCACATTCCTGTTTACTCTAAAGAACACCCAGGGCTCTCACTGAGATCCTACCAAAGTTGCATGCACTAAGTTTACTTCTCAGAAACCTAAAACCTTCAGATGTTTCATAGGCCAGATAAGTCCTGAAATGCAGGGGTGCCAGCCTCTTCAAGACATCAAGCAGTTCCATATTGTTGACACCCCTTTTCAACATGAAAAAATTTAGAATTGTCATTGCCTAAATATCCCTAAAGATTAGGAGAAAAATCAAAGGAGAAGGAGGAGAACTTAGGATTTAATAAATGAGTATGACTATTGAATCACTATATTGATATTTCTTTTTAGTCTCCAGTGTCTTGGAGCAGCTAGAGGGAAAACCTGAAATTGTGGAATTGTAACCCACAGCACACTTTGAAATCTGTTCAATAATTACTTGTTAAAATGTACTTTGAAATTTATTTTTTTGTATATGTTATCTTTCACAATAAAAAATGTTTTTTAGAAAAGTAATCTAGACTTCCCATTCCAGGACAAGATGCAGTAAAACTGAAAACTTTTTACCCAAGAAAAGGAACAAGACGAGGTTGCCCGTGGACGCTACTGCTATTCAAGATTGTACTGGAAGTTCTTGCCAAAACAATCAGGCAAAAAAGAAAGAAAATAATTAAAAGGCATCAAATTTTGAAAGGAGAAATAAAGCTATCTCTGTTCATGGGTGACATGACCTTTATATAGAAATTCTGAAAGAATACACAAGAACACTACTAGAACTAACAAATGAATTCAGCAAAGGTGGAGACCACAAGATTACCAGGCAAAAATATGTTATGTTTCTGTTTAACCAAGAGGTTATGTGTATGAAAACTTTAAAACACTGCCAAAAGAAATTTTAAAAGACCTAATTATTTGGAAATGTTTCCCATGTAAATAGATGGAAGACAGTGTTACTAAGATGTCAATACTACCAAAATGATCTTCAGATTCAATCAATATCTATCAAAATCCCAGCAGTTTTTTTTTTGCAGCAATGAAAAAAGTTAATCCTTAAATTCATATGGGATTACAAGAATCCCAAATAGCCAAATCAATATCACAAAAGAAGAACAAAGTTGGAGGCCTTTCACCCATCACAATTTCAAAACTTACTACAAAGTTGCAATAGTTAAAAAAATGTGGCACTGGCATAAAGATAAAAATAAAGACCAACAGAATAGAATTGAGAATACGGAAATAAACCCTTGCAATTATGGCCAACTGTTTTTTTACAATGGTGACAAGTAAATTAGCTGGGGAAAGAACAGTCTCTTTCACTAATAAAAGGTTCTTGGAAAACAGGATATCTACTTGCAAAAAAAATGAAGTTGGAAGGACTTATATAGAAAACTATAAAATATTGCTGGGAGAAATCACAGAACACTTAAATAATGGAAGGACATTCCATGTTCAAGGATTGGAAAACTAAATAAATATTGTTAAGATGTAAATTTTACCCAAGCAAATTACAGATTCAATGCAACCTTAATCAAAATTTCAACAGCTTTCTTTACAGAAATAGAAAAGCCAAAAATCAAATCTATGTGAAAGGGTAAGGGGCCCCAAATGGCCAAAACTATCTTGAAAAAAAAAAAACAGAACAAAGAGGACTCACACTTCTTGATTTTAAAACCTCTTACAAAGCTACAATAATCAAAACAGCATGATCCTGGCACAAGTACAGACATATAAATGAATGGAATCAAACTGAGAGTTCAGAAATAAACCTTCACATGAATGGCCAATTATATTTGACAAGGGTGATAAGTCCCATTCAATTGGCGAAGATAATCTTTTCAACAAATGGTGTTGGGGAAACTGGATATCCATATGCGAAAGAATGAAGGTGGACCCCTGACTCATACCTTATACAGAAAAAAAATCAATTCAAATGGATGAAGGACCTAAATATGAGAACCAAACAATATAATGCAAGAAGAAAATAGAGGGACGTATTTTCAGGATCTTGTATTAGGCACTGGATTCTTAAACTTCTCACCAAAAACATGATTAACAAAAGAAGAAATAGATAAATGGGATGTCATCAAAATTAGAACTTCTCTCCATCAGAGGAAACCATCATGAACAGAAAAAGACAACCGACAGAAGGTGAGAAAATACTTAGAAATCACATATCTGATAAGGGATTAGTATTCAAAATATATTTAAAAATCTTGCAGCTCAACAACAAAAAGACAAAGTATCCAACTTAAAAATGGGCAAAAGGCTTAAATAGACATTTCTCTAAAGAAGATATATTAATAGCCAAAAAGCTCATGAACAGATGTTCAACATCCACTGGTCATCAGAGAAACACATATCAAATGAGGTACCATTTCACACCCACTACGATGGCTACTATTAAATATATATACATAACAAGTGTTAGATAGGATATGGAGAAATGGAAATACTCATTCATTGCTGTGGCATTGTAAAATGGTGCCGCTACCATGGGGAAGACAGTTTGTGGTTCCCTAGAAAGTTAAGTATAGAAATACCGTAAGTGGCAATCCTGCTTCTAGGTATATACCAAAAAAATAATTGAAAGCAGGTGTTCTAGCTTGCTAGCTGCTGGAATGCAATATACCAGAAACGGAATGGCTTTTGAAAGGGAGAATTTAATGAGTTGCTGGTTTACAGTTATAAAGCCGAGAAAATATCCCAATTAAAACAAATCTATAGAAATGTCCAATCTAAGGGATCCAAGCAAAGATACCTTGGTTCAAGAAGGCTGATGAAGTTCAGGGTTTCTCTATCATCTGGAAAGGCACATGGCAAACACAGTCACAGTTTCTCTCTTGGCTGGAAGGGCACATGGCAAGCAAGGCAGCATTTGCTGTCTTCTCTCCTGGCTTCCTGTGTCATGAAGCTGCCCAGGAGGCATTTTCCTTCTTCATCTCCAAACGCCGCTGGCTTGTGGACTCTGCTTCGTAGTGCTGCAGCATTCTCTGCTCTCTCTGAATCTCTCATTCTCCAAAATATTTCCTCTTTTATAGGACTCCAATAAACCAATCAAGACCCACCCAAATGGGCAAAGACATGCCTCTACCTAATCCAGTTTAACAACCATTCTTGACTAAATCACATCATCCAGGGAGATGATCTGATTACAGTTTCAAACATACAGGATTGAATAGAGATTATTCCACCTTTATGAAATGATATTTTGATTAAAACATGGCTTTTCTAGGGGGCACACTTCCTTTCAAACCAGCACAGCAGGGTCTTGAATAGATGTTTGCACACTGATGTTCATTGCAGCATTATTCGCTGTTGCCCAAAGATGGAAGCAACTCGAGTGCCCATCAACAGAAGAATGGATCGGCAGCATGTGGTCTGTATATACAAAGGAGTATTATTCACCCAGAGAAAGCAAAGCACTCCTGAGACATGCACTACATGGATGAACCTTGAATACATCTCATTGAGTGAAATAAGCCAGACACAAAAGAACAAATATTGCATTATCTCACTGTTTTGAAACAGTTCAATGAAGCAAATTCATAGAGTCAAAATCTAGAATATGGGTTGCCAAGGGGAGGGGATGGGGACTAGGGAATGGGAAGCTAAGTCTTCCCTATTTGGAGCGTTGGAGAGATTTTGGTGATGGATGGTGGTGAAGGGAGTACAACACTGTGAATGCAGTTAGCAGCACTGAAATATATATCTGAATGTGATTAAAAGGGGAAGTGTTAGATTGTATAAATGGTAACAGAATAAAAAATGTTAAAAAATCTATGGAACTACCCAACACAAACAGTGAAGTCTAAGTTAAACCATGGACTTCAATTAATAGTACAATGTTTCAAATGTGCTATATCGTCAATTGTAACAAATGTTCTGCACCCATGTTGGTGGTAAGGTGATATTAGGGAATCCTACATGTAATATATGATTGTTTTGCAAACCACAACTTGCCAAATAAAAAAAATGCTTTAAAAAAAAACTAGAATACAGGCTACCAGGGACCAGTTTAGGGGTAGAAAATGAGTTAATGTTTAATTGGTGCAGAGTTCCAGGTTGGGGTGGTGGAAGAGTTCTGGTGATGGACGGTGGTGACGGTAGTACAAATTGTGAATGTAATTAACACACTGAATTTTATATCTGAATGTGGCTAAAAGTAGAAATCTTAGGTTGTATATTATGTTACTAGAATTTAAAAAAAAACAGAACAATACAACACAACAGGGAACACTATTGTAAACTACCAACTATCATTAATAGTTTAATTATAATATTGTTTCATCAGTTGAAACAAAGGTACCATGCTAGTTGTAAAGTATTAATAATCGGTAAAACTGTGCATGGGGTGGGTATATGGGAACTCTGTATTCTCTGCATTATCTTTTTGGAAGCCTACAACTTTTCTAATTAAAAAAAGAGATAATGAAGTTGTGTCCCTACTTCACACCAGATAAAAATTAATTCAAGCAGTAATCAAGATGGCAGAGTGAGAAGCTTCAGGGGTCCTTTCCCTGCAGAAGCTGTGAACAACCAACAAGACCTGATAGAAACATCTTTTTTAGAGCTCTAAATAACAGTGGATTGATTGCAGTAATTTGGTAAGCACCAAATCACGAAAAAGGCTATTTTAAAACCATAGAATTTCATGGTTTTCTGGCTGATCCCTCTCCCGTCCTCTCAATGCGCTCCCAATGTGGGTCCCTGGTCCGAGTTCTGGAGGGAGCAGAGTAGCCCTGTGCATGTACTTGGAGCATGTATGTATGGCCGGTCTTATAATGTGGCCTCAGGGACTGACCCAGGACGCTCATTGCAGGCTTACCATCCCCAACCTTGCCCTGCGTGAAGAGGGAAGCTCTGGGAGAACAGTCACATTTCGGCTGCCTGTGGCAAGGGATTGCTGGCTGCCGGACATACAGTGCAGTGCTGGGAACTGTGAAGAAACTGTCTCCTAGAGAAAAGGGGATATTCATGTCTGTGTAAATGTGGGAATTCCTACAGCCATGTGCACAGGCCCAAGATAAGATGCTCCGAAAGGATCAGGAAGGCCCCTTTGTTTTGGCCTTGAGGTGTTCTCTGAACTTATTGTATGGATACGCTCTGAACGGCAGCACTCAGTATACAAAGATTAGGAAAGGTGTTTTCTTTTTTCCCCTTTTTTAGTTAACTCCTGGAATTTAAGGAAAGCGTGGATACGCACTTCAGGAACAGATGCTTCGGAGTCTGAATTCCAGTGATAACACATTAAAATATCAAAATATCCAGGTTCCAATAAAGATTTTTATTTACTCTAGAAAATTCTGTAGTACATAGTTCAGTCTTAACTTTTCAGAAATGGGATAAAAGTACTTTAAAATTTTGTTTATAGTTTTGATATGCATTTATAATTAAGTACATATCCAAATATAAGTGCAAATGAAATATTAGCAATAATTAAATGATTTTACTGTGCTTTATAAAGTATATTTTTGGCCAGCATATCTGGAAACGATTTGCTTTTCTGCAACAATGGTTGTTACATGTGAAATGAGGAAAACAATAAGGCATGTAAATGATGTTCCCACTGGAATCCCCGTCTGTCCTTCTGCATTGGCAGTCCCAAACTACATTTAGCTGAGAAACTTTTCACCAAACTGTGATTTAGCAATGGCATATACTTATTTATATTTGTATTTACTGCTTACAAATTGTACCTCATATTAGCAATTACATTACAGCACAAAAAGAAAAGAAAAAAAGGACATTGCTGAGAAATGAGAAAAATAGACTATAGACTGTAGGCTTTATGTTAATGCTAAATATCTTTAATTTGGTAATTGCACTTCAGAGGATTACACAAGGGAATAACTTGTTCTTAGAAAACGTACATGGAGGAGGGTGCAAGGTCGTTCAACTGTAGAATTCTCACCTGCCATGCAGGAGACCGGGGTTTGATTCCTGGTCCATAGACTTCCCCCAAACAAAACAAACAAAAATCCAACAAATGGTGCTGCAATAACAGGATACTCACTTGGAAAATAATGAAATGTGACCCTGCCGTAAATGTCCATGGAAGTAGTAATAATGTTGAATGAAGATGAGGTAGCCTACCTAGACTCAGAGTTCAGAAAGTGGACTGACAGATGTGGAGCACCCCCGGCTGGGGCTCAGCCTCCGGCCGAGCAGCTTCCGAAACGGACGCGACCCAGAGGTCAGGCCCGGGCACTGCGCTGCGCGGCGGGCACAGCCCTGCGGGTACCGCGTCGGGACCAAGGGGGCCCCGGCAGGTGCGGGTTTTATACGCAGCAGGATGCAGAGACAGTCGGGTGAGGCATCGTGGGCCAGTCACGGGCAAGTTGGAAACGACAGCCACAGTCGGGGCCAGCTGCAGACGTTTGTTACTCATTCATTGACCTTTACACTGCGCGCGCGAGGGGCTTTCCTGCCGGCGAGGGGGACTGCCTCGCTGGTCAGGGGCTGCCCTGGCCGTGGCGCTCTCTGACGGGCCAGCTGCAGACGTTTGTTACTCATTCATCGACCTTTACACGGCGTGTGCGAGGGACTCTCCTGCCGGCGAGGGGGACTGCCTCGCTGGTCAGGGGCTGCCCTGGCCGTGGCACGCTCTGACGACCTGCTGCAGGCGCCCCCGTTGGATAGATCGAATGATATGGCAAATGTGGGCTCTGGTTCTTTGTGGGTTAGGGATAAGTTTGAGTTCTCTGAATGGGCTTTGTGTTTTCCTTGTAACTGTTCTGTGAGTTTGAAAGTATTTGAAAGTTTTTAAAAAATTAAATCTAAATAAATCAAGGACCTAAACATATGAGCTAAAATCATAAAACTCTTAGAAGAAAACATAGGGGGAGCATACACTTGTATTTTATAGTGATTCTATTGATGTGACATCAAAAGCATGAGTAATAAAAGAAAACAAATAAAATGGACTTCAAAATGAAGGATTTCCATACATCAAGAGCGCTATCAATAAAGTAAAAAGACAACCTACAGAATGGGAGAAAATAATTGCTAACTATGTATCTGATAAAGGATTAATGCCTAGAATATACAAAGAACAGCTACACATCAAAAATAAAAAGATGAATCACACAATTTGTAAATGGGTAAAGGATTTGAATAGACATTTATCTAAAGATGATATACGAATGGTCAATAAGCACATGCAAAGGTGCTCAACATAATTATGCATCCCGGAAACGCAAATCAAGACCACAACCAGTACCGCTTCACACCCGCTTGGTGTCTATAATTTAGAAGTTGGAAAATAATTGTGTTGGCGAGGATGCAGAGAAACTGAAACGCTTGTGCATTGTACGTGGCATTGTAAAATGATGTAGCCACTGTAGAAATCAGTTTGGCGGTTCCTCAGAGAATTGAACATAGAATTATCATATGACCCAACAATCCTACTTCTTGGTGTACACGCAAAAGAACTGAAAGCAGGACTTGAACAGATACCTGTACACTTATAGCAGTACTATTCACAATAGCTCAAAAGTGGAAGCAACCCAAAGGTCTTTCGATAGATAAATGGATAAAATAATATATATTATATATATATACACACTCAAAGGAATATTAGCCTTTAGAAGGAATGAAATTTTGATACATTCTACAACCTTCAGGAATCTTGAAAACATCATGTTCAGTGAAATAAGCCTGACACAAAGTACAAATACTGTGTGATCTTGCTTATATGTAATCCCAGAATAAGCGAATTTCATAGAGACAGGTAATAGAGTACAGCCTACTGGGGGATCCTGATGGGTGGGTGCAGGTTTCTGTTTGAGATGATGAAAATGTGGGGTGATGGATGTTGGTGATGGAACACGCCATCTACACATCTGACTTGGTGAGATTCATTCCAGGTATGGAAGGAGGTTCAAAAGCCATGCAATGTAATCCACTGCATCTACAGTTCATGAACTGGGAAATCTACTATAGGAAATACGTCATTCTCCCCAAATTCATCTATGGGTTCGTGCGATTCCTATCAAAATCTCTAAGGTTTTTTGTAGACATGGAGAAGCTTTTCTAAAATTTATATGAAAAACCATAAACCCTAGAACAGATAAAACAATCTTGACAAATAAGAAGAAGAGGGATGGAAAATTAGATATTTACATAGTTTCAAAGTATTTCTCCTCCCAAATACACACAAATTACAAAGGAGGCAGGAAAAACCTCACAGTGGGGAAGTCTCACAGACCCCATCTCCACCCAGGTGAATATCTTCAGTAATGGCACGAATGGAAATTGTGCAATGCCTGGTAGGATGTGGGGAGAAGAACACAGCATCGTTCTTCTTTTTTTTTTTTTTACATGGGCAGGCTCCGGGAATCGAACCCGGGTCTCCAGCACGGCAGGTGAGAACTCTGCCACCGAGATGCCGTCTCACTGCCCACAGCATCGCTTTCATGGAACTCCTGGTCAAGCGTGCCCAACCTGAGTCTAATCATGGAGACCAGCAGACAAGCCCAAATGAGGGGACCAACCCGGAATAACTGTCCTGTAAGTACCCTTAGAAGCGTCGAGTTCACAAAAGATGACGACTGGGGAATGTACTAGACAGACAGACACTGAAGGACAACTAGGCACAAAATCCTTTGGCTATAAATGGTACTATTAGGACAATTGGAAAAATGTGAATCCTGGGCCAGAGGGCCAGAAGGCAGCGAGGCATCCACCTCCAGGCCCTGAATCTTCTTATTTTACGGGACGTGAGAAAGCGTCCTGTGCACAGCGAGCAAACTCTGAAGTATCAGGGTGGTGGGACAACAGGTCAGCAACTGATTTCCAAATGGCTCAGGAAAAGAAATTTGTCCTGTGTTTCTAACTTTTCTATAAGTTTGTGATTTTTGAAAATTAAAAAGTTTTAAAAAGCAATCCAGATAAATAAGGGCACATCCATGCCGTATCCCCACACACTCAAACATGACACCGTCGCTGAGGCGAGAAGGGAGAACATTTGGGCAGAGATATGGCTGTGAGACCAAAAATGAAAAAGCTGCAACACCACATAATACGATGATCCTATTCCTGGTTCTAGAATTATATTTACTTGTATGCATGTGAAGAAAATAACACAAAGAAATGTACCCAAATGGCAATGGTAATTATTTCTGAATACTGTGATTATGGATGATCTTTAGCTGCTTCTTTTTTTGCTTACCTGTATTTCCTAATTTCTCTATAGTGAAAAATGACTTGACAAATTTATTAATTTCTTTTAAAGAAAAGCAATCTATTTACCGAAACTAAATTTATAAACCAGTAGTATGGCACTGGACTTAATTTTCCAGGTCTACCCTGACAAATTCCACACACTGGGTGGCTTAAACACAGGAACTTAAGGCATCAAAGTTTTATTAGAGGCTGGAAGTCCAAAATAAGGCCTCAGCGGGCCAGGCTTTCTTCTGGAGTCTGCAGCATTCTGGGGCTGCCATGTCAGGTCCTCGGATTCCTTGGCCTGCAGACACCCCTGCCTCCATGTGCAGTGTCCCTCGCTGCCCTCCCCCACTTCTGGCTTCTAGCTCTGTCCAATTTCCTTCACCTCTAAGGACTCAGTCACAGTGGCCGAAGGCCCACCCTCGCTCATTCTGTCCACACCTGAACTAACAGTTTGTCCAAAGGTCAGTAACAAATGGTTCACACCCGCAGGGCGTGGCTAGGACTTGAGCGTGTGTGTTTTGGGGGGTATGATTCAACACCCAACTGCACAAGTCAAATTTTTTTTTGCTTAGAATTGGAAAAAGCTTTTAAGGATGGATTTATTGAGTTGGACTAAATGCTTATTTATCCCTTCTTAATTCCATTATGAGACAGTCTGGTTCATGTTGGTTCCTTTAATTCTTTCACTATATGTTGCTTGTGGCTTCCTTCCATTGTTTTAAACTTCTGTTCTCACATCTTTGGAGAACTTCTCTCGTTAACACCAGGCCCTGAAAGTGGCTGGCAGTTGTGACTGGCTGCCCACGCCCCCCTGGGAGAACAACTGCACTTTCATCCCCCCACTCCCCACCCCTACACACACACACACACACACACACACACACATTTGTTTTCCCCACGGCAGGCTGTGTAACTGCCATGTGATTTCACAGTTAGTCGCACTCATAACCGTCAGCCACGCCCGCTGACCAGTCCTGGGTGAGCACGACACAAGCTGCCAGCCCTGCCTGACCAAAGAGTCAGAATTCAGCTGTTGTCTTCTGAATTGGGAGGGGGTGGACTGGAAGCTGCCATTCCCTGCTGCTGAGAGTCAACGTCACCATCGGAGCAGGCCAGCCCCATTCCCGGGGCGGAGGGACTCCCCAGGCGGTAGACCTGGGCCCTAAGGGGGCTCACCAGAGTCAGAGCACTGGGGTGGCGCAGCTCCCAGGAGGGTCAAGGGCAAGTTACTAAGACCTTCCAGCTGCAGGTGGCGTCTGTTCGTTTACTTATCTGCATGGCCACCTTTGATCCCAAATGCTGAGAGGGAATTAATAAAATGCAATTCCCAAAATGCTCTCAGTTGATGTTTAACTTTCTCCAACAGCTTCCTCTCATACTTCGTTTCCCAGGTACGGAGGCTCCAGCCATCAGGAATATGCACTTGGAGAGAGGCGCATTGTTTCGCCTTCGTCTAGAGGCAGACCGCCTTCGGTGCTTCCTCATCAAAGCCGTGGGTCACTGTCTATGGGGTGTGTGTTACCCCAGCTGATGCCATTCCTCAGGACAGCTAAGTTACTTCCCCTTGAACAGCTGGAGAGCCATTCACCCTTCAGTCCACTGTCAGGACCTCTAGTGTGTGTAGAGGCCCAGGTCCCAGGCTCTGGGGAGCGAGCTTCTGTAACTGAGTGGGACAGGGCTAAGGCTCGTGTCACATGAACAGCCCCAGAGCCAGCCCTGCAAATACGGCCCCATCTCACATTTTCCATTAATTGCCTGAGGCTCTCCTGCCTTACTGGCAGGAAAGCCATGGGCTCCCTCCTGCAACTTCCTTTGCTCTCCGTGTTCAGCATTTGGTGTTGCCTGTGTTGGGATTTTAGCCATTCTGATAGCTGTGCCGTGAGACCTCATTGTTTTAATTTGCAGTGCCCTCACGTTCCATGAGCTCAGCATCTTTCCATAGGTTTTTTGCCATCTGTGTATCTTCTTTGGCCAAGTGTCTGTTTAGCTCTTTTGCCCACGTTTTAATTGGGTTGTCTACTTTCTCAGTATTGAGTTTTAAGATTTCTTTGTATATTTTGTATGCAAGTCCTTTGTCAGATATGTGTTTTGCAAATGGTTTCTCCCAGTTTGGAGCTTGTCTTTCCATTCTCTTAGCATGAACCTTTGCACAGAGAAGAGGATTTTAATTTTAATGAATTCTAGTATACCAATCTTTCCTTTTGTGGATCCTGTTTTGAGGTTGTATCTAAGAAGACATTGTCAAGTCAAAAGTCACCCAGATTTTCTCCTATATTATCTCCTAGAAGTTGTATAGTTTTGCATTTTACATTTACGTCTATGATCCATTTTGTGTTGAATTTTGTGTCTAGATTCATTTTTTTGCATGTCCAGTTTTGGATGTCCTGTGTTCCAGCACCATTTTTTTACAAAGATTTTCCTTTCTCCATTGAAATGCCTTTGTCAAAGGTCAGTTGATTTTATTTGCGTGGCTTTGTTTCTGGGTCCTGCATTCTGTTCTACTGATCTATTTGTCTGTCCTTTCACCAGTACCTTTCTGTTCTGATCACTGTTGCTTATGTAAGTCTTGAAGTACGGCAGAGTCAGTTCTCTCGCTTTGCTCTTCTTCAGCATGGTGTTAGCTGTTCTAGGTCTTTTGCCTTTTCATATAAACTTTACAATGAATTAGTTAATATCCACAAAATCATTTTCTGGGATTTTGATGTATATATCAAGTGGGGAAGAACTGACATCTTAACAGTAAGTTCTCCTATCCATGATATATGTAATATCTATCCATCTAACCACATCTTCGATTTCTTTCCTCGTATTTTTATCTTTATATTCACACATCTTTTATTGGTATATGTTAGATTTTTGTTAGATTTATACCTGTGTTTCATTTTTTTTGTTACTAATGTAAATGGTGTTTTTGATTGTGTTTTTAGTTTCAAGTTCTAATTTTTCATTGCTGGCATATAAGAAAGAAAAGGACATATATCTTGCAACCTTGCTATAATCACTTACTAGTTCCAGGAGTTTTTTGGTTGAATCTTTTGGATTTTCTACATGGATGGTCATATCATCTGTGAAAAAAAAAAAAAGATAGTTTTATTTCTTTCTTCCCAATCTGTATAACTTTTATTATCTTTTCTTGTCTTATTGTGTTATTTAGAACTTCTAGTCCAAATTGAACTTTAAGAGATAAAAACTACAATGTATGAGGTTAAAAACACATTAGATGGGATTAACAGCAGATTAGAAACTGTAGACAAAAAGATTAGTGAACTTGAAGACTGAGCAAAAACACTATCCAAAAGAAAGCACAGAAATACAGAAATAAAATATTAAAAAAAAAATTTCCCACATGATGAGCTGTGGGAGAACTTCACGCAGCTTACTTTACATGTATTAGTATCTCCAGAGAGTTGGGGGAGGACAGAAAAAATTTTTTTTCTGACAAATAATAGCTGAAATTTTAAAATTTTGTTAAAAATTATAAACCCACAAGTCTAAGGGTCTCTAAGTTTCTCAAGCACAAAAAACATGAAGAAAGACTACACCAATGCAAATCATAATAAAATTTCTCAAAACCAGTAATAAACACAGCCAGAGGAAAGAATGGCACATTATGTTTAGAGGAACAAATATAAGGATGATAGCAAATTTCCCATTGGAAAATTCTTTCCCATACAAACAAAAAATTAACGGAGTAACACCTTTAAAGTATTGAAAGAAAATACTGCCACCTAAAATTCTATACCAAACAAAATGTCTTTCAACAACTAATGCAAATGAAAGTATGTTTAGACATACAAAAGCTGAAAGAACTCATTAGCTGCAAACCTGCACTGATGTTAAAGGATATCTTTCAGACAGAAGGAAAAT
The DNA here is from genome assembly GCA_004026745.1 of Myrmecophaga tridactyla. NCBI lineage: Eukaryota > Metazoa > Chordata > Mammalia > Pilosa > Myrmecophagidae > Myrmecophaga > Myrmecophaga tridactyla. Next base: position 36,170 of record PVIY010011706.1, read on the forward strand.
GGCATCAGAAGGAAGTATGGATCAACACCAAGGAGTGGAGAGTAACAGAAATGGCAACTACATAAGTAAACATATATTTTTTGTTGTTACTTAAATCTCTTTAAAAGACAATCAAGTTTTGAACTTCTGGTTAACCAAGATGGCAGTGTGAGACATTCAAGATTCCATTTCTTACCAGTCTTTGAACCATTAACAAAAACTTTCGGATCTTCCTTAGAGCTCTGAAAAATAGGCAAAGCATTGTAATAAATGGGTGAGTGCCAAATCAAGGAGAGGCAAATTAAAAATGGTAGGAAAAGCTTGTGACACTTGCTGACCCCTCTGCTGCCCCTTTCCTGCTCGGTTTGGCACTAAATTGTGTTCTCAGTGTGGGTCCCCAGTCCTGCTCTTGAGGAATCAGACGAATACCTGAGTGCACGTGAGGGGGCATGCGAATATCCGAGTGCACGTGAGGGGCATGCGTGTCTGCCCCGGTCCAGCTGCGGCATGCTGAAGAACTGCGCAGGACGCACGACTCTGATTCACTGTCCCAGAACTTGTCCTGCATACAGAAGAAGCTTTTGCACAGCTATAAATCAGTGTAGGAAAAAATCAAATTGCAGTGATCTAGGGACAAAGATTACTGCTTTTAAGACATACATTAGAGCCCTTGGGAAACTGGAAAAACTATTTCATAGGAAGAAGAGAAAGTGCTTGGATCCCCATTAGTAGGGGGATTCTTAAGGCTATGGTCGCATGCCAATGACTGGAAACATGCTCAGAAAAGCCTGGAGAAAGCACTAAGTTCGACCTTGAGCTAATCTTCACGTTCATTGGTAGGAGAGCTAAGCTCTGAAGAAGAGCACTAGCCAACACAGAGCTAATTTTCAAGGACAGTAAGAGGTATCTTTTCCATTTGGTTGTTTTTGGTAGTGCCTCGCATTCAAGGAAACCTCCGCCAGATTGCTATCTGTATACAAATTTAAGGAGCAGACAGCTAGGTCAGAAGCCATCAGTGAAGAAGAGCTTTAGACACACTAAAGGCTTTGAAAACATGGTCCTAATATGTGCAGAGAGGAGGACTTCTCGGGAAGAGGGCAGAGTGGGCGTTCCAGGACTCAGTTCTCTCACCAAGAAAACCATGAAGCAGGCAAGAACCATCTGAAACAACTATTTTGAAACCCCAGAGATCAGAACACTGTACAGTATCCAGGGAAAAGCCGGAGGAAGAGACTGATAAATTACAGTAAAGAACTGTAAATTTATCTTTCCACATGGCAGCTACCAGTGCCCATACCTCATCCTCACAGCAAGCCACCATGGGGTTCAGTCCCTGACTAGCTCTCTGGTGACAGAAAGGGACATAAATATCCTCTTTCCCAAGAATGGGAGTGGGTACAAATGATCACTGATCTCAGCCTTCTTTTTTTCACATGGGCAGGCACCAGGAAACAAACCCAGGTGTCCGGCAGGCAGGCGGGAACTCGGCCAGTGGGCCACCGTGGCCCGCCCTGATCTCAGCTTTTGGTTAGCAAATTCTAACCGTCAGAAGACGGTCCTGGCTCTGAGGGCAGCTATTGCCTCAACCCACCTGGGCAGCAGCAGAGGTGGTGGAGATTTAAAGGCACTGCACTTCCTCAGGGCTGGGAGATGTGGGCTGAAGGGCTGCACTTGCCGGCCTGGGGACAAAGCAGAGAAGATTCTGGAGCCCTTCCTGGTCTCCCCAGGGCACTCTGGAGACAGTCTGGGCCCGGTCCTGGGACTCTGGCCCAGTGTTGGCCAGGAAAGACCGACTTGGGAAAGTCCTCTTTGGGGTGGCCATCCTGCAAAAATTATCCCTCCAGGAGAGAACAGTGTGAGACAACAAAGAATCATGTGAACGCTAGAGAGGCTGGCAGCCTGGGACAAAGGCCTGCCTGCCTCGGGGACCTGGGAGAGGAGGTCTGTCTCCTGGGAAGTGGAGGGGACAGCCAAGCTGCTGGAAACAGAGGAATTCCAAAACATCTAGTGAGCAAAAGCCTAGGACAAGACAAGTCCAGAAAGACAGAAAACCCTGCACAGGAGGCTGGTTCTGAAATCAAGAAACAGGCATCTTAGTGAGTAAATACAAGAGTTGGCCTTCTAAAATATTAAAATGTACAGTGTGAAAAAAAAGAGTACAAGACTGAAAAAGAAACAGGAAATAATGGCCCATCCAAAGGAAGAGGATAAAGATACAGAAAAGGCCAATGAAGAAGACAAGCATGTGGATATACCACACAGAGCCCTTAAGAATGACCTTAAAAATGCTCAGAGAGAAGAAGGAAACTACAGGGAAGGATCTAAAGGTTATAGAAAACAATGACTGATCAATATGAGAATCTTAGTAAAGAGAGAGAAATTTTAAAAAGGAACCAAACAGAACTACTAGAGTTGAAGACCACAATAACTGAAATGAAAAATTTCCAGAAGGGTTTCAACAGCTGATTGGAGGTAGCAGAAAGAATTGGTAAATTTGAAGACAAGATACTTGAAGTAAGTCAGACTGAAGTGCAGAAAGAAGAAAATCATAAAAAGTGAAAATAGCCTAAGACAGCTATGGGACACCATCAAGCACACCAGTGTATGCATTATAGGAGTCCCAGAAGGAAAAGAAAGAAAGGGGCAGAAGGAATATTCAAAGAAATAATGAGAGAACTTACCAAACTTAGCAAAATACATGATTATGCACATTCTAGAAGCCCAGAGAACAACCAGCAGGATAAACATGAAGAAAATTATACTCATCCTCTATCGAATGCAGTGGACAAGGCAAGAGTTGTGAAGGCTGCAGGAGAAAAGCAGCGTGCTCTGTACAAGGAGTCCCAGGTACACTGAGTCATGATCTCATCAGCAGCCACGGAGGCAGAGAGGCAGTGGGCTGAAATACTTAGAGTGCTGAAAGAAAACACTTTCCAAACAATTTTATACCCAGTCAGACTTTCTTTTAATAATGAGAGATGATGCTATTCCTAGATGAACAAAAGCTGAGGGGCTTCATCACCACTAGACCTGCCCTACAAGCAATGCTAACGCAGTTCCCAGACTGAAAGGACAGTACACCAGACAGTGGTTCAAAGTGGCTAAAAGAAATAAAGACCTGTGATAAGTGTAACATTTGAGTAAGCATAGATGCCAGTATTAATGTATTGTGTTGTTTGATATGTAACTCCATTTCTGACTTCCTACAGGTACTGAAATGTAAATACATAAACTATAACAATAAAGCTAGGATCCTGGACATACAGTGTACAAAGACATAAGTGCTAACAAGTACAAAAAAAACGGTGGGGGACAGAGGGGTATAGGAAAATTATGTGTATGCTTTTGAAGTTAAGTTGATATCAAACCAAATATGATTGTTTTATATTTAGGATATTACATTTTAATCCATGGTAACCACAAGAAAAATAGATGGAAAAATATATCCAGATAGAAATGAGAATTCACTCGATATGGTATAAAAAACAAATAAGAATAAAATTAGGCTTTAACAGAATTGAGGGATAAAATGTTTGACTTACAAAATCTAAATAGCAAAATGGAAGAAGAAAGTCCTGTATTATAAGTAGTAACTTTAAATGTAAACTGATTAAACTCTCCAGTCAAAAGGCAGAGATTGGAAGAATGGATAAAAGCATGGCCCAACTATATGCTGTTTGCAACAGAATCTAATTAAATCCAAAGATACATATAGGTTGAAAATGAAAGGAGTGAAAAAATATACCATTCAAGTAAGAACCAAAAGAGGCTAGGGTGGTTATACTAAAATCTGATAAAATAGACTTTGTCAAAAACACTTAAGAGGGACACAGATGGTCATTATATGCCTATAAAGAGGATTTCTTCAAGAGGAAGATAAAACTGTTATAAATAAATATGCACCTAACAGCAGAGCCCAAAATATAAGGAGCAAAACCGTAAAGATTTGAAGGGAGAAATGGACAGTTCTACATTAATAGTGGGAGAATTTAACACACCACTCTCAATAACAGCCAGAACATCTAGTCAGAAGACTGAAATCACACAACGTATATTCCCCAACCACAATGGAAGCAAGCTAGAAATCAATAACAGAGGAAGAAATGGAAAAGTCATCAAAATATGAAAATTAAACATACTCTTAAGTAACCAATGGGTTAAAGAAGAAATTATAAGAGAAATGCGCAAATATCTTGAGGTGAATGAAAACAAAAATACAATATAAGAAATTTGCTTGGGATACAATTTGCTTGGGATGCAGCAAAGGCAGTGCTGAGAGGCAAACATAGCTATAAACACTCATGTCAAAAAACTATAGACTTCAAATCAGAGACATACATCAAAACTTGAACTAGAAAAAGAAGAGCAAACTAAACCCAAAATGAGCAGAAGGAAGGAAATAATTAAGAGCAGAGCAGAGCAGAGATAAACAAAATAGAAAAAAAATAGAGAGAGAATGAACAACAAAACTAAAAGTTGGTTCTTTGAAAAGATCAATAAAATTGTCAAACCTTTAGCTAGACTGACAAAGAAAAAAGAGAGAAGATACAAATAATGAAAATCAAAAATCAAAAAAAGGGAATGTTACAACTAACCCTGCTGAATTTTTTTAAAAAGAACTTTAGGAGGATACTATGAACAACTGTATGCCAATATATTAGATAACCTAGATGGAATGATCAAATCTTTGGAAACAACACAAACTACCCACATTGACTCAAGAAGAAACAGAAGATCTCAACAAACCAATTACTAGTAAAGAGATTGACCCTATAATAAAAAAAACCCCAACCCAAGAAAAGCTCAGGACCAGCCAGCTTCACAGTGGAATTCTACCAAACATTCCACGAAGACTTACCTCCAATTCTGCTCAAACTCTTCAGAAAAACTGAATAGCAGGGAACACTCCCTAACTCATTCCACAAGGCCAACATCACCCTTAAACCAAAGCCAGAAAAGATACCAAAAGAAAAGAAAACTACAGACCAATATCTCTTATAAATACAGATGCAAAAATCCTCAACAAAACACTTTCAAATAGAGTCCAACAGCAGGTGGTTATAAACATGATAAGTGTGTTTTATTCCGGGTATGCGAGGGTAGTCCAACAGAAGAAAATCAATTAATGTAACAAATGGGGAAAAACCACATGATCGACTCAGTGTACCACAGGCATTTGACAAAATCCAGCACCTCTTCATGAAAACAGCACTTAGAACACAAGGAAAATAAGTTGACTTCCTCGACATGAAAGAACTGAAAGCAGGGAGGTGAATGGACATTTGCACCCCAATATTCACAGAGGTATTACTCAAAATTGCCAAAAGAGGGAAACAACAGCTTTTTTATTTTTAAAAAATTTTAATGCAATTTTAGTGAAATATACTCACACAATACAGACCATTTGAAGTGCACAATCACCTGTTCACAGTGTTATCACATAGTTGATAGAACAGTCTTTTCAATAAATGGTGTTTGGAGAACTGGATATCCATAACCAAAAGAATGAAAGAGGACCCCTATCTCACACCTTATTCAAAAATTAACTAAAAATGGGGGGTGCAAGGGTAGTTTAGTGGTAGAATTCTCACCTGCCATGTTGGAGACCTGGGTTCGAGTCCTGGTCCACGCACTTCCCAACAAAGAAACAAAAACAAACTTAAAAACAAAAATTCAACAAATGGTGCTGCAATAATGGGATACTCGCATGGAAAAATAATGAAATGTGACCCCACCATACAGCATACAAAAAAAGAAATGAACTAAAAAGGGATCAAAGTTCTAAGTATAAGAACTAGTACCTTAAAACTTCTAGGGAAGAATGTAGGGAAACACCTAAAAGATTTAATGATAAGTGATATTTGCTAAGACTTTACACCCAAAGCACAAACAACAGTAGAAAAAATAGATCAATGGAACTCCTTAAAATCAAAACTTCAGTGCTTCAAAGGAGTTTGTCAAAAGGGTGAACAGGCAACTGACTCAATGGGAGAAAATACTTGGAAGCCACATATTTATAAGGGGTTGAAATCTAGAATATATAAAGAAATCCTGCAACTCAACAATAAAAAGAGAAATTACCCAATTAAAAAGTGAGCAAAAGTCACGAATAGGCATTTTTCCAAAAGGAAATAACAGATGGTGAAAAGGCGCATGGAAGGCTGCTCAGCTTCACTGGGTGTTAGGGAAATGCAAATCAAAGCTGCAGTGAGGTAGCATCTCACACCTATTAAGAGGGCTGCTAATTAACAAATAGGAAACTACCAATGTTGGAGAAGATGTGGAGAAACTGGAACACTTATGCACTGATGGTGGGAATGTAAAACGGTGCAGCTGCTGTGGAAGACAACTTGGCAGTCCCTCAGGAAGCTAAGTATAGAACTGCCACGTGACCCAGCAATCCTGCTACCAGGTTTCTGTTCAGAAGAACTGAAAGCAGAGATGTGAGCAACATTTGCACACTGGTGTTCATAGTAATATTATTCACAATTGCCAAAAAATGGAAACAGCCCAAGTGTCCATTGATGAATGGACAGATAAATAAAATGTGTTATATACATACAAAGGAATATTATTCAGCTGTAAGAAGAAATGAAGTGCTCATACATGTGCCAACATGGATGAAACTTAAGGGCATTATGTTGAGTGAAATAAGCCAGTCACAAAAGGACAAATATTGTATAATCTCATTAAGAAGAACTAAATATAATGAGCCAACTCCTAGAGTTAGTACCTAGAATATTAGGTCACCATAAGATAGAATGGGGGTAGAGAACGGAGAGCTGATGCTTAATTTGTACAGAACTTCTACTTAGGTTGACTGGAAATGTTTGGAAATGGATAGAGGTGGTGAAAGAACATGCTGTGGCTGTAATTAGTGGTCCTGACCATGTGTGTGATTGTGTTTGAAAGGGGAAGTGCAGGGTCGCATCTGTCACTAGCAGCAAAGCTAGAGGACACGATACGGGACCTCGCGAAACAGGGAGCCTTGTTGTAGACCATGAAGACTAGTACAAGAATGTTCTTCCATGAACTAGAACAACGTACGTCACTATTTCAAGGTGTTAATAATAGGGTGGTGTACGGGAAAATACACCTAATGCAAACTATGGACTGTGGTTAACAGTTATAATATTCTTAGGGCAAACTGTACCAAAGGTACCACACCAATGCTAAATGTCAATAATAGGGAGTGTATGGGGTATAATTGGGTTTTACTTTTTGAAGCAATGAATATGCTCCAAGACTGATTGTGGCGATGAAAGCACAACTCTGTGATTACACTCTGAGCCACTGGCTGTGTGCACTGGATGGACTGTGCTGTGTGCGAATAAAACTACTTTAATAAAAATAAAAAATAACAGGTTTGAGTCTGCCATGCACCCCAGAAAAGACCATCCTCTTTTAACCTGTCCCCCCTAGTGTGGGTGGGACTTTTGGTTAGACCAGTTCCATTGAGATGGGACCCAGCACATTCAAGGTGGGCCTTAATCCCTCACTGGAGTCTTTTAAAGAGGACAAAAGACAGTAAAAGTACAGAGAGCTTAGAGAGAAAATGCCCCCAGGGAAGCAAGAAGGAGCCACAGGAGCTAAGAAAGCCATTGTGAAACCAGGGCCCAGGAGAGAAGGACCAGCCGACGTCACCATGAGCCCTCCCGTGCTGAACCGACTGCTTTTTTCTTTTCCTTTCTCTGTTTGTTCTTCTATCCGTAAGACTTAGATTGCCCTGTCTTCTAGTCTGCTGATTCTTTCTTTTCCATGTTCAAATTTTCTGTTGTATGCCTCTAGTGTACTGTATACCTAGTGCAGGAATTAGATGAAAAGCTGAGAAAATGAGAACAGTTAAACTTAGACCACTTTAGATGTTCAGCAAAGTTGGATCAAGCATCAAAGAACAGCATAAACACAGACAATCAACAATAAAACCCTGAACAACAGGAAGAAACTGACCTTCAGTGTTACATTATCAAGGTTAGTACACACCTAGACGTCAGCAAAAAATTACAATCCATACTAAAACTGGAAGATATGGCTCAGTCAAGGGAACAAATTAAAATTTCAGAGGAGACACAGAATATGGAATAACTAACTAACCAAAGAAGTTCAAACAAATCTAAACCAATTTACTGAGATGAAGGAAAATATGGATATAGAGCTAAAGGATATTAAGAAGACAATGTGTGAGCATAAAGGAGAATAGAAAGTCTTAAAAGAAACAGAAATTGTGGAGATGAGAGGCACAGTTGTGGAGGTTAAAAATACACTAGAGGCATACGACAGAGAATTTGAACATGGAAAAGAAAGAATCAGCAAACTAGAAGACAGGGCAATCTAAGTCTTACAGATAGAAGAACAAATAGAGAAAGGTAAAGACAAAAGCGAGCAGTCAATTCAGCAGTCAGTGAGTGAGCTGTTACTGAATTGAGTGACAGCACGAAACACACAAATATACACACTGTGGGTGTACAAGAAGGGAAAGGTAAGGAGGCAGGAAGAGTATTTGAGGAAATAATGGTCAACAATATCCAACTCATGTGGAAGTATGATATATTTAAGATACTGAAAGAGAAAACTCTCAGTCAAATATTGTTTGCCCAGCAAAACTGTCCTTCAAAAATGGGGGAGAGTTTAAAAACATTCATGAACAGAAACTGACAGATTTTGTCACCAAAAGACTTACCCTGAAAGAAATATAAGGGGAATTCTTTAGGTTGAAAGGAAATAGCAGGAGAGAATGGCTTGGAGCAGTGTGAAGAAGTGTAGATTTTCAGCAAAGGTAACAAAAAAGATAAATGCAAAACCCAAAAGTATTGTATCATTGACATACAAATCTCTTTAATTCTTATGAGTAAGAATACAAGAAAAAGTCGTATCTCCTGACAGTGACTATGCAAAATATAAACAGGTAATGTGGGACAAAAATTACATAAAGAGGGGAAACAGAGGGATAAGGGAGCAGACAATGGGTATGCTATTAAAGCCAAGTTGGTGTCTTTTCAAATTAGTAGGTTGTAAATGTAGGCTGAGTAACACAAACCCCAGGGCAACTAAAAAAAAAAAAAAAAAGTATTGTTAAAATATACAGAAACAACAGCGAGAAAGGGGTCAGACAGATACATCACAAAAGATCAATTACACAGAAGAAGGAGACAGCGATAAAGGAAAAGAGAGACCAAAAATGATATGACAGATACAAGCCAAAGAACGAAATTGCTGAAGTACTGCCTTCACAGTAATCGCACTGAGGGTGAGTGCATTAAACTCCCTAACTAAAAGACACAATTTGGCAAAATGGATTTAAAAAGCATGATTCAACCATATGTTGTTTACAAGAGACTCACTCAACTTAGATCTGAAAACACAAATAGATTGAAAGGGAAAGGATGGAAAAGATATTCCATGCACATAGTGAAACAACGAAGAACTAGGGTAGTTCTATTAATCAGACAAAATAGACTTTAAATCCAAAGCTGTTATAAAAGACAAAGAAGGACATTATTCATTAGTAAAAGGAGCAATTCGCTAGGAAGAAACAACCATAAATATTTACGTACCTAACCGCAGTGTACCAGAATACATGAGATAAACACTGGCAAAATAGAAGGGAGAAATATACACCTCTACAATAACAGAGAATTCAATACACCACTCCCATCAATAGCAGAACGCCTAGACAAAAGATCAATGAGGAAACAAAGGACTTGCATGATACGATAAATGAACTAGACCCAACAGATGTTTACAGAACACTGTGCCCCAAAGCAGGGGCACACGCTCCAGGGTGGCCTCGTGTTGGGTCACAAAACAAGTATCAGTTAATTTAAAAGGACTGAAATGATACAAAACACCTTCTCTGAACATAATGGAATGACGATGTAAATCAATAACAGACAGAGAACTGGAAAATCCACAAAAATATGGAAGTTAAATGACACTCAAACAATTAGTAGGTCAGAGAAGAAGTTACAAAGGAATCAGTAAATATCTTGAGAATAAAACAAGAGCACAAAGTATCAAAACTCATGGGATGAAGCAAAGGCAGCCCTAAGAGGTGAGTTTGTAATCCTAAAATCAAAGACCAAACTGCACCCCTGGAGGAACTATAAAAAAGAACAGCAAACTAGCCTCAAAGCAAATAGAAGGAATGAGTAGCAAAGAACCTAATGGAATTAAACAAAATTGAGAATAAAAAGCAGTAGAGAGCATTGAGAACCAAAAGTTGTTCTTTGAAAAGATCAATAAAATTGGCAAACCCTCAGCTAGACTGACAAGGAAAAAAAAAGAGAGACGCAAATAAATATTATCAGAAATGAGAGGCGGAAATTACTAATGACCCCACAGGAATAAAAAGTATCCTAAAAGGATACTGTGAACAGCCATATGCCAACAAAGCAGATGACCAAGATGGAATGGGTAAATCCTAGAAATACATGAACAACATGTACTATTCTAGAAGAAACAGAAGAGTTCAGTAGAACAATTACAAGTAAAAAGATTGAATCAGTCACCAAAATTTCCCTAAAAAGAAAATCCTAGAGATAGCTTCACAGATTAATTCTATCAAACATTCTAAGAAGATGCTCAAACTCTTCCAAAAAATTGAGCAGGAGAGAACATGGCATAACCGATTCTATGAGACCAACATTACCTTCATGCCAAAGTCAGATTAAGGTACTACAAGTAAAGAAAATCACAGGCCAATTTCTTTTCTGAGTATATATAGAAACCCTCAACAGAATGCTTCCCAATTGAATCCAACAGCATACCCAAAGAATTATACATCATGATTAAGTACGTTTTATCCCAGATATGCAAGAGTGGTTCAACATAAGAAAATCAATTAATGTGAAACTCCATATTAAGAAAAATGAAGGGAAAACCCCACAGGATCATCTCAATTGACACAGAAAAGGCATTTGACAAAATACAGCATCCTTTCTTGGTTAAAAACACCTACAAAAATTGGCACAGAAAGACATTTCCTCAATGTGACATAGGACATATATAAAAACCCACAGCTAACATTGTACTCAATGATGACAGACTGAAATAGACATGGAACAAGACAAGTGTGCCCACGGTCAGTGTATCCAACACTCTACTGGAAGTTCTAGACAGAACAGTTAGGCAAGAAAAGAAATAAAAGGCATCCAAACTGGAAAGGAAGCAGCATTTGGGCCACTTCCTCATGTAACTTACTTGTGCCTTCAGGACCTGCTCTGGCCCTATCTCTCTTATACCATTTCCATTTTATGATAAAGTGCTGCTGCTCACAGCCAACTTTATGGCTTGGTCGGTCAGACAACACCCAGGTCATGATAGGCAACTCAGCTCTCATGGTAACTTGGTGGCCCATGGTTAAACGTTCACTCTCTACTAGGGCCCAGTAACAGGCCAAAAGCTGTTTCTCAAAAGAGGAGTAGTTATCTGCAGCAGATGGTAAGGCTTTGCTCCAAAATCCTAAGGGTCTGCGTTGTGATTCTACTACAGGGGCCTGCCAAAAGCTCCAGACAGTATCCCTATTTGCTACTGACACTTCCAGACCATTGGATCTGCTGGATCATATGGCTTAAATGGTAGAGCAGCTTGTACAGCATCCTGGACATGTCACAGAGCCTCTTCTTCTTCTGATCCCCTCTCAAAACTAGCAGCTTTTCTGGTTACCTGGCAAATGGGCCAGAGTAGCACACCTAAATGAGGTATATGTTGTTTCCAAAATCCAAAGAGGCCAACTAGGCATTGTGCCTCTTTTTGTGGTCATAGGAGGAGCCAGATGCAACAGCTTGTCCTTCATCTTAGAAGGGATATCTTGACATGCCCCACACCAATGGACACCTAGAAATTTCACTAAGATGGAAGACCCCTGAATTTTTGTTGGATTTATCTCCCATACCTTGACAAACAAATGCCCTACCAGTAAGTCTAGAGTAGTTGCTACTTCTTGCTCACTAGGTCCAGTCAACATGATTTAATCAATATAATGGACCGGTGTGATGTCTTGTGGGAGGAAGAAATGATCAAGTTCCCTGAGGACAAGATTGTGACACAGGGCTGGAGAGTTGATATACCCCTGAGGTAGGACAGTGAAAGTATATTGCTGACCTTGCCAGCTGAATGCAAACTGTTTCTGATGGTCCTTACTGACAACTATTGAGAAAAAAGCATTTGCCAGATCAATAGCTGCATACAAGATATCTAGTGATGTGTTGATTTGCTCAATGATACCACATCTGGAACAGCAGCTGCAATTGGAGTCACCACATGGTTAAGTTTATGATAATCATCCTCCAAGATGACATTTGTTTTCTGCACAGTTCAAATAGGAGAGTTGAATGGGGATGTGGTAGGAATCACCACCCCTGCATCCTTCAAGTCCTTAAGAGTGGCAGTAATCTCAGCAATCCCTCCAGGAGTGCAGTATTGCTTCTGATTTACTATTTTGCTAGGTAGGGGAAGTTCTAGTGGTTTCCACTTGGCCTTTTCTATCATAATAGCCCTCAGTGCATGAGTTAGAGAGCCAGTGTGGGGATTCTGCCAGTTGCTCAGTATGCCTATTCCAATTATGCATTCTGGAACTACGGAAATGACCATAGAATGGGTCTCGGGACCCACTGGACCCACTGTGAGATGGACCTGAGCTAAAACTCCATCGATCACCTGGCCTCCGTAAGCCCCTACTCTGACTGGTGGACCAGAGGGACATTTTGGGTCTCCTGGAATTAGTGTCACTTCTGAGCCCGTGTTCAATAATTCCCAAAATATGTGATCATTTCCTTTTCCACAGTGCACAGTCACCCTGGTAAAGGCTGTAGGTCTCCTTGGGGGAGGCGAGGAGGAAGATTAACAGTGTAAATTCTGGGCAGTGTAAAAGGGTCCTTCCCAAAGGGTACCTGCCCCTGCCCTCATCTGAGGGGATCTGGGTCTGTAAACTGTCTCAAGACTAGGAATTGATTAAGGGGCCGTGACTTTCTGTTTTTGCAATTCAACTTAGACTTCTGTTCATGTCACCTAGAATTCTCCTGCTTATGCAGCTCAAACAGGAATTTAGTAGACTGCCCATCTATTTTCCTTCTCTGTACCCCACGCTCTACTAGCCAACACCACAAGTTTCCGCGAGTCAGATTATTTGACTCCTGCTTTGAGTCTGCTGTCCATTGTGGTGGCCACGTCCACCCTGTCTATGGAGATTACTGTCAGCACCCGGCTCCTGCCGACCCGGGATCCGGTCATCCCCAGCGTGTTTAAAGATTCCAGCACAGTGACAGCAGTTCCCACAGTAATATCTGATCTGCAGGGAAGGGCAACTGCAGAGCTCCTCAGGGATGATGGCGCTAGTCTCACAAACTTATTTCTCACTGTTCTGGTAAAAGGTGCATCCTCTGGACATTCCTGGGGTGTAAAAGCAGGCTTTGCATGATTAATCCTCTCTAACATTCCCATCTCTCTAAGCCTCTGGATCCCCTCGTCTACATTACATCAGGCCAGTTCTGGCATCCCAACCTCAGGTAATGTCAGCCAACTTTGGATCCATGTTTCAGCCAACCATCCACACAAACTGCTAATGCCCTTTCTGACCCTTCAAGCTACAACATTGAATGCAGAATTTCTGCTTAGTCGGCCCATATCAATAAATTCAGCCTGATCCAACTTTATATTCCTTCCACCATTATCCCACACACTGAAAATCCATTGCCACACATATTCCCCTGATTTCTGTCTATATAGATTGGAAAACTCATGCAGTCCTTTGGAGTATAGCATACCTCATGGGTCACACTTTGTACCTCACCTTTCAGGGCCTGTTGGAACTTCAGTCTAGTTAAAGGTCTTGAAGAAAAGAGGGGTGGTGGGGGTAGCTCATGAAAATTAGCTGAAGTGTCTTTCAAGCCAATTACTTCAGGGCATTCCATTGAAGTTTCAGCTAGTTAAACAGGATTAGTCTCTCCAGACAGAAAAGCGAAGGCTGTTTCCCTGGGGGAGGTGCTTACAGGGTTAGCAGGCACTGAAGGGTTAATCTGCTTAGTTGAAGGTTGAATGGCAGACTCTTCTGGGGACACTGGAGGCCAGGAAGCTGTTTCCTCAAGGCATCCATTATAGATCTATGTAGCAAAGTCTCAGCAGTTTCCAGGTATCCTGTGTCCCCATTGCCATCATTACCAAGCCACATATCATGATCCAACATTTCAGGACACATTGTTTCCAATCCAAGCCCTTACCTTGACAGCAGACACCCTGCGAGGTTGAGATTTTAGTTTACGTTGTAAGTCTGCTGCTCACACAATGGAGCTTTGTGTCTGTTTTTCAGAGATTTCAAGTCTGTGACCACAAGAAGTAAGATTTTCTTTCAGGGCACACATGGAAACTTTTACACCATTCATACAGGGCTTAAGGTACAAATTTGAAACTTTTAGCTCATCCCTTTCCCTCATCACTATCTAACATATCAAACAACAACCAACATCATTAAACCTCCTCATTTCACAAAGCCCTGTAAAGGTGTCGAAAACATTCTCATCCAAAGCATTGCCTTGTATAAGTGTACAATTAGCAGAATCTAATGGTGGTATTTTGAGTATCTCTTTTGCCAACTCAGCCTGTGGACTGTCATTACCACCTTGATTATTGGAAACAGAGTCATCAGTGCCAGTGAGTTTAGCCAGAGTAGAAAATTAATTATAGAAAACCATTTTTAAGATTCTGTATCTCAAGAACCACTCCTGGTACCAAGCTGTGTTGGTCAGGGTTCTTTAGAGAAAGAGAACCAACAACAGAGATCTGTAAATATGGGATGTATAAAGGTGTCTCGTGAAACCATGGGAGGAGAAGAACCCATAACCCACAGGGCAGACTGTGAGGCTGGCGGCGCTGATGAAGGGTATGGACAGGCTCCACAGGAGAGGCTCGCTGCCTGAAGAAGCAATGAAAGAGTCTCTCTTCTTTATTAAAAGCCTTTGGCTGATTGGATTATCACTGATTAGGCTTCATCACCTGGGCATAAAAAAAAATCCACAAATTTTAAAGAACTGAAATCATACAAATTTTGCTCTCTAGTGACAATGCAATCGAACTGGAAATCAATAATAGCAGAAATATAATATTGAGATGTCCAAATACTTGGAAATTAAATACTACTCTTCTAAGTAGCTCAAGGGTCAAAGAGGAAGTCTCAAAAGAAATTAAAAAAAAATTAAAATAAAGTAATAAACTGAGTTGTGGTGAAGATACATCAAAATCTGTGGGACATAGCTAAAGCAGTGCTCAGCAGGAAATTTAAAGCACTAAATGTATGCATTAGCAAAGAGAGACATTCTCAAATCAATAATCTAAGCCCCCAACTTAAGAACCTAGAAAATAAGAGAGAAAAGCACATAACGCAAGCAGAGGGAAGGAAATAATAAAGATAACAATACAAATTAATGAAATTGAAAACAGAAAAACAATAGAAAAATCAATGAAATATAGAGCTAAAGGGAAATGAAGCTCTGATATATGCTGCTACATGGGTGAACCTTGGAGATGTCTCGTTGAGTGAAATAAGTCAAACATAGAGGGACAGAAGTTTTGTGACTCCACTTATGTGAGGCAGCGAGAGTGTGGAGGTGAGGACGGAGCGTAAAGCACAGTTCACTGGGGTGGGGAGGAAGGAAAAGGGAGACGATACACAGTGGGTGCTGCGTGTCTACTTGGGGTGATGGTCAAGTTCTGAAAATGAATGCTGGTGAGGGGAGCACAGCCTTGTAAATGTGGTTCACCCCATAATTAAATTCTTGGGAGAGGCTGAGATGGGAAAGTTTACACTGTCTGTGTCTCTACAATTTAGGAAAGAGAAAGAGAGACTAAAGAGACGTAACAACTAAAGGTAATACATGACCTCAGACTGGATGTACTAATGGAGGCAAAAAAGCCCAAAAGGGCTTATTGGAACATGTGGAAAAAATGGAGGATAGAAAATAAGTTTATATCAATGAAATTTCTTAAACTTGATCATTGTACTTAGGCTCATTAAAGAAGTAAATATTCTTGTTCTTAAGAAAGTTACATGGAAGTATTAAGTGCTTAGAAAGCACAATGCATACACCATACTCTCTAATGTTTATAAAAATAGATGAATAGATAGAGATCTAGATAGATAAATGAATCGATAAAACAATATGGCAAATATGGCAAAAGTTGGTGGATTTGCTATCTGCGTAGGGGCTAAGATGGAATGATCTGTATGGGATTTATATTATTTTTTGTTACTTTCCTATAAGATTGAAATTATTTCACACTAAAAAGTTAAAAAGAAAAAAGATGTTCCCAGTGTAAGTCAAGATGATAAGAAATGGTTAGTGTTCATAGAAACGTAAATCAGTATGCCCCTTCTGAAAGTTAGTTAGACAATGTGGCCATAAGTATTGAAAAACTTATAAATAGGCATCCTCTTTTACTCAGCTATTCTATTTCTGGTACTTCATCTTTTAAAAACTGAATGATGCAACTATATCTCAACAAAACTGCTAAAATAATAATAATATGTATAAATATAAGAAAATAGGCTGAAAAATTTATGGATGCATGTCTGGGTAGATCATTTAAACAATCCAAACACAGGGAGCCCAGAATAAGAATGAGGGCCTTCGATTCTGTATAGCTTAATGTCATGCCTGGATATATGCCAGAGTATATCAAGCAGATAACCAAAAAAGTATTGGCTAGTCCCTTGAAGGATGAGAGAAACAATACGGAACTATTAAACTTTTATGGGTAACTCATGGGTCAAAGAGGAAGTCTCTGTGAGGCTGGGAAGTTCCAAGTTCCAAATCCTGGGAAAACCCTGGACACTGTGTCAAACACTAGGGACACCCAATTAACAGGCTAAGCCCTTGATCCTGAGGCTGACTCTTGTGAAGCTTATGTATATAGTGAAGAAGCTTAGCCTATCTATAATTATGCCTAAGAGTCACCTCCAAAGAATCTCTTTTGTTGCTCAGATGTACCCTCTTTCTCTCTAAGCCCAACTCTGCAAGTGAAACCACAGCCCTCCCCCCCGACATGGGACATGACATCCAGGGGTGAAAGTCTCTATAGCGGCATAGGAGATGACCCCCAGGGATGAGTCTGGCCCTGGCTCTGTGGGATCAACAATTCCATCCTGACCAAAAGGGGGAAAAGAAGTGTAACAGATAAAGTATTAGTAGCTGAGAGAGTTCAAATAGAGTCAAGAGGCTACTCTGGAGGTCACTTTTATGCAAGTTTCAGTTAGACATTGCCAATATCATAACTTGCCACACCTCAGCCAAAACCATTCCTGCCAATCCTAAAAAGTACCTAAGGTAGTATATAAGATTCTACAAAGGTTCCATGAACTAGGATAACTTTTCAGAAACCTACAACCTCCAGATGGGTCCCTGGACCAGATAAGTGCTGAAATGCAGAGGGTCTAGCCTCTCCAAAGCATCAACTAGTTCCATCCCCCTATCCCATATTATCAACAGCCCCTTCCAACACAGAAAATTTAAAATGGTCATAACCCAAATACCCCTAAAGAGTGAGGGAAAGACAAAGGTGATGGTGGAGTTCTACAGAATGAGTCTGTTTTGCAACTAATTATTGCAATGTAGTTTGAAATTTATTGCTATTTTGTATATGTTATTTTTCACAAAAAAGAGAAGGAAGAGTACAGCAGAGAAGACAGGATTTAACATGTGAGTATGACTGCTGAATCAATATATTGATATTTCTTTTGGTTTCTAGGGTCCACCACAGATTCAAATCAGCACAGAGCCTTTGGTGGTTAAAAAGATCAAACAGCAGAAAACTCAATAAACTATTAAATATTGAATATCTTATTGAATATTGGTTGGAAAACAAAGCAAAACAGAGAATAAAAAGGTAGAAAGTAAAACAAAAAGATAAAGATTGGGAAACAAGAGAGAAAAAAGTAAGAGCTTCAATAAAAGGAAATTCATTAATGGAATTACAAGAGAAAAAAGTAAAATAAATTACTACTAATAAGAAATAAGTTATAATAATGCATCAGTATTGGTTTATCAATTGTAACAAATGTACCCTAACAATGCAAGATGTTAACAATATGGGAAACTATGTATGTTGAGGAGATAATGAGAACTCTGTACTTTCTGTGCAATTTGTCTGTAAACCTAAAACTGCTCCAAAAATAAAATTCGTTGTTCAAAACGTAAAATGAGAAAATGGTTATCCTGGGGAATAAAAAGAATTATGCAAAAGAAAATACAAAACAAAATAAATAAATCAAGAAATTCCCAAGAACAGAAAGATATGAATTTCTTGACTGAAAAGCTCCACTGAGTGCTCAAGAAAACTGGAGACAAAGAGATGACCTACAAACTCCAGAAAGGAAAAAAAAATCTCACATGAAGAAACAAAAATGACAAAATTCTCAGGAAAAATTATTAGTCAAGAATCAACTGAGGATGCAAATGTTCTAAGAAATGATGAATATGCAACTATGTGATAATATTAAGAATTACTGATTGTATATGTAGAATGGAATGATATATTAATGTTCTTTTGTTAAGTTTTTTAATTAATAAAAAAGTTTAAAAAAAAAAAAAGAATCAACTGAGCCAGGATGAAAAACAAGGAAATTCCAGGACCACACAGCTGAAGAGTAGACCTAGAGAGACACTAATTCAGATTGGAGAAAAAGAATGGAGGGCTTGAATAAGGAGAAAAAAATGAAACCAGATTACCACCTACACTTGATGTACTCAGAGTGGTACTTCA
Source organism: Myrmecophaga tridactyla (assembly GCA_004026745.1). NCBI lineage: Eukaryota > Metazoa > Chordata > Mammalia > Pilosa > Myrmecophagidae > Myrmecophaga > Myrmecophaga tridactyla. The sequence goes on from PVIY010011706.1 coordinate 54,899, forward strand.
GGCAGAATGGTTGGAATGAATTAGGGAAAGAAATAGAAAAACAGGCCAAAGAAAAAAAATAATGCAATAATTAGTGCCAGAGAAAACAAAAAGGTTTTCAAGAAGAGAAATGTAATCATTTGTATGCTGCATAGTTCATCTATGCATAACAGTTACAAAGTCAACAAACAAGGAATGCTAATCTAATTTTTTAAGAATGTGATGTAACCATAGTTGAAGATGGGGGTAAGAAAGCAAGTATGTGTGTTCTGGTACTCAAGAATGGTGAAGGTAAGAGAGTTAATCCTACAGGTTAACAAACCTTACCATGCCGCCCTCATCTGCTGCAAGCACGGAGTCCACAGACCCCCACAGCTGCACCACTGGGGCCTCTCAGGCACTTTATGAGCATGTCTTCTGTGCTGGGAATTTGCGTCGGACTCTATTTCCCAGTAGATGTGAGAAGGGATTCCAAGCCCTATATATCCTCCAAATAATCTTCTTTGTCTTCCTCCTTCCCAGGCTTTTGGGCTCTATTAGCCAGTTGTCCTGTTCATTTGCCCAAGGTAGGCATGAGGAGGCTATATCAAATCTTTCAGTGGATGCTACTGCTACCTGGGAGGCTGCTTCTGCCAAAGGTAGGATGGGGAGGTGTGGTGAAACAGAACTTAGCCTCTATACTTGTTCTTCAGGGAACAACCAGACATGTCAAACTTCACTACCACAGAATTTTAAGAACAATGTCTGTATTAGCTCCCTGGCACCATCAAGTCACACCAGAAATGCTAGCTGCCAATCTCAGAGACACTGCCATCTCAACTGCCATGCAGGGAAATGGGGGATGCAGTCATACGGAAAAACTGCTGCAACACTCTATTACTGAAATTCAGCTGCCCTTTTCTTCATGAACACATCTCCTGGATGCTGTAAATTTCAGGTTAAACACCAGAGTTCCAAATGCTTGATTCCATCTATCTTTGTCAGCTTATCATTGTTTTGGTGGAGGCATCAATTCTTTTAGCATTCTACATGTCACCACTCAGGAATGTTATTTTTCATCAGTGGAAGATTTTAGCAATAAGTTTTACAAAGAACATCAATTAAGAACTATTGTTCATGCTAATCAGATAGTACTGATGACTGCCATGAATTTCATGTAAAAAGAATCACTTAATTTGCCCCTTCTGAACACAACAGAAGGCCCTTGGGAACTTTCAGCTCCTCAAGTGATACCGGAAGGCATCTCAAATCACATTACTTAGAGCAGGCTAATTCCTTCTTGTGGTCAGTCTCCACAATGAACCCAAAGGACCCCCAGTTCCTAGAACTCACAAATTTGTGTAGGTTCCACGCACATTTTATCAACATTAATCTGTGTGACCAACAGAATAAGTCAGAAATGATGGTATGTCACTTCTGAAGCTGGATTATAAAAGACATCGTGGCTTCTGCCTTACCTCTCCTTTGGAACAGGGAAGCCAGGGAAGTTCTCAGGGAAGCCAGCTGCCACGGTGTGAACCCCACTAGGGAGAGCTCACATGACAGGAAACTGAGCCCTCCTACCAACAGGCGGAGGAGTGAGCCTTCTTGGAAGGAGATTCTCCAGTCCAAATGAAGGCTGCATACGCCCCAGCTGAAAGACTGAAATCTCATGAGAGACCCTGAGTTAAAATCACCGAGACAAGCCACTTCCACGTTCCAAACCCTCAGAAACCATGTGAAATGAAAAGCGTTTTAAGCTGCCAAATCTGTGAAAGTTTGTTCCGTGACAGTAGATAATGCATTACTTGTAGTTTACGTTCTTCATCATCCCCCCATTATCATTCTATTTCTCCATCTTTGTCCATGTTCTTCCCCTTATCCCTTCCACAAACTTGGACTGCACTCCCTCCTCCTCTGCAGTGATTCAGTTTCAACTTTGCTCTTTAAATCTCTTTTTAAGTCTCTTCTGTTTCTTGAACATTTTTCTTAATTCTGTAGGGTAGCCCACATTGACCTCAGCCTTTTCCTATTAAGTTTGTCACATATTACAGTGCCACTTGTAATTGTTTCATAAAATGTCTTATCCAAAAAACCAGTAAACTCCTTGAGGATATTTAACACTGCATTAGTTTTCCATTGCTAGGTGTGCTGGTTTGAAAGGATGGATGGCCCCTAGAAAAGCCATGTTTTAATCAAAATCCCATTTCATAAAGGTAGAATAATCCCTCTTCAATACTGTGTGTTTGAAACTGTAATCAGATCATTTCCCTGGAGATGTGATTTAATCAAGAGTGGTTGTTAAACTGGATTAGGTGACGACATGTCTCCATCCATTTGGGTGGGTCTTGAGAAGCTTCTGGACTCCTATAAAAGAGGAAACATTTTGGAGAATGAAGGAGATTTGGAGAGAGCAAAGAATGCTGCAGCACCATGAAGCAGAGAGTCCATCAGCCAGCATTTTGGAGATGAAGAAGGAAAACGCCTCTCAGAGAGCTTCATTAAACAGGAAGCCAGGAGAGAAAGCTAGCAGATGACGCTGTGCTGGCCATGTGCCCTTCCAGCAAGGGAGAAACCATGACTGTGTTCGCCATGTGCCTTCTCACTTGAGAGAGAAACCTTGAACTTCATCCGCCTTCTTGAAACAAGGTATGTTTCCCCGGATGCCTTTGATCGGACATTTGTATACACTCGGCCTTGGAACTGTAAACTAGCAACTTATTAAATTCCCCCTTTTAAAAGCCATTCTGTTTCTGGTGTATTGCATTCTGGCAGCTAGCAAACTAGAACACTGTGTAACAATGAGCACAGACAGCGACTAGAAAGAACATCCGTTAGCTCATAGTTCTGTAGATTAAAAATCATGGTGGACTCAAATGGCTCTTCTGTTTAGGGCCTTACAAAGCTGAAACTGAGGTATTAGCTCATCTGGGTTCTTCCTTGAAGGCTCTAAGAAAGAATCTGCTTCCAAGCTCATTCAGTGTTAGGATGAATAATGCCTACCCTCCAAGGCACCCATCTCTTAACTATCATAAACTGTAAAAATGTTATTTTACATTGTTAAAAGGATCATGCAGATGTGATTAAGGCAAAGGATCCTGAGATGGGGAGATTTTTCTGGATTATCCAATATAATCCCAAGGGCCCCTATAAGAAGGAAGCAGGAGGATTAGACCCCATAGTAGAAGATGTGAAAATGGAGGCAAAAAAATTGGAGTTACTCAAGAAAGAGGCCATGAGTGGAGGAATGCAGGCAGCATCTAGAAGATATAAAAGGCACAGGCTACCAGTTATAGGCATTCCCATTCAAAAAGAGAGAAAATGGAGGAAAGAAAGGAGTCATTGGTCCCAAGCAATTTTGAAATCCAGCAGGGTAAACTCTGTTAGGTTCAAGGCCTGGGAATAATCTCTGTGGCCTGAGACTCTGCCCTCTGAATCATCCTTCTTTTACATGAAGGGTAGCATGTGTTTACAGCTGAGTAGTTTTATTGGCCTTTTTCCTGCCTGCTCAATTTTGAGACCCCAACGGCCTTCTTTCATTTCATCCTCTCTCTCTCTATCCCTCAGTCCAAGCTGGCAGTGTTAATCCTGGATTAACATTTTCAAAAACCTTGTCTGCTCCCCATTATGTCCCAGTGATTCACCCCATTAGACAAGGATCTCCTGCACAGATCCTTCCTGGATAAGCCCAGGTCTATTTTTGCCTTCTGTGGAGATGGATGATGGGATCCAAGCCACATGCCCCATCTCTTTAAACAATCTTCTGTGTGACTGAATACTGTGTGACCTTTCGCTCCTTCTAAGGCACCAGCTAGAGGTTATGCAGTCATACCCTTGGCTCTCCCTCCAGGACACACTTTCCAGACTGTGAGTCTCTTCATTTTAGCATCTTTTGCAATCTGGATAGGCTGCGAGTTTCTCAAATTAAGTCCTGCTTCCATTTTCCATCAATGTATCTTTTTCCCATTGCATTTTACTAATATCAATGAGGAGAAGTCAGGCAACCCCTTCCACACTTTGCTTGGAAATGTCCTCAGCTAAGTATCGAGTTCAGAGCTTACGAGTTCTGCTTTCCACATTACTGCAGGACACAATTCGCCTAAACTGTCTGCCACCATGTAACAAAAATCCCCTTTCCTCCAGTTTCCAATAAATTATTCCTCACTATCTTCGAAGCCCTCCCCAGCAGTGTTTTTAACACCCCTATTTCTACCACCAGTCTACTTGCTTTAAGTCTTCTCTATAGCTGTTCTTTTCACATTCTGGTAACTGTACCTTCTTTCTATTCAGGCCTGGGGTGGTAAAGCTCCTGCACCAGCCCTGAAACTTGTCCATACCTTCATAAATAACCTTGTTCTGTTGACTTCCTCCTGGGACCCTGACAAATTCACTGCATACCAACGTCTCCAACCCACCACTCATTCCTTCATAAATATTTTTATTTTACAACTGTGTGCTAGACACTGCTCTAAGCACTGACAATAGAGCTTAGAATGAAACAAATGAAAACCTCTGTCCTCTTAGAATTTTATATCCAGGTGGTGGATGATAAATATAAATAGGTAAAATATATAATATGTCAGATGTGAGAAATGCTATGGAATAAAAGAAGCAAGGAGACAGGGGTAGGGAATATGGGACAGAATTTTAAATAGGTGGTCAGGGAGGCCTCCAGGAGAAAGCGACATGTGGGCAAAGAATCCAAGGAGATAGGGCCTGACACTTGTTATCTGGGGAAAAAGCAAATTAACAGATCTTTTAGCAGGGCCGTACCTGGCTGATTGCAGAAACAAGGTGGCCAGGGTGCTTGGGGAACAGTTGAGTCAGGAAAGAGTGGTAGAAGATGAGGTCAATGCAATTAACTCCACCAAGTGTTTAGTCTACTTCTTTTGAATTGAACGTTCATAACAATGATGACAAATCTTATGAGTCACATATCCAGGTCACTGAAATCTATGTTTATCTCCAGTCAATATGCTCAGCTGATCCCAAATCTGGGACCATTCCTGTCTTAGAGAGAGCAAGAGCTCATCCAATCAGCATTAGGACAGCCTTACTTCTGTTCCATTCTGATGTTTACATCTACTTCTACTAACCCAGATTTTGCTTATCCAGTCGTGAGGAGCTTCTAGCCTTTGCATCACTTGGAAGCCGTGATGTGGGTTCCTTCCCTTTCCCCTAGTTCCCCCAGGTCTGGAGTTCTGCTTTCAGAGGAGGGGCCTTGGCACGGTCCCCATTCAGGCCGTGCATTTAGACACACGCACATGCCAGCTACCTGGGACCTCAGTGTCAGTCCCAGCCCCCTGCTGCTGCTCCATGCCCGCCTTTACCAGCGGCTGCTCCAACTTGGTGCAACTGCCTGTTTTCTGAGTTTGGTCACTCTGATTTGACCATCCCATCACCAATTGTTGTCACCCCCTAATTTTTTTCCTGTTAGAATAGTTGTAGGTTTACAGAAATATCATGCAGGAGGTAGAGTCCCCATATACCCCCATTTCACACACATAGTTTTCATTATCATTAACATTTTTCATTAGTGTGGTGCCTTTGCTACAATTCAAGAAACAGCATTGTTGTATAATTATGCTATTAACTTTAGTGCACTGTCTGTTGTTGAGTTCTATGGTGTGTGTGTGTGTGAAACATATGCAACTTAAAATTTCCCTTTCTATTCCTTTGAATACACAATATACAATTCAACTGTATTAATTATGCAAAGTTGTGCCTCCATCCCTATCATCCATTGACAAAATGTCTCCAGCTGCCCAGGCAGAAACTCTATACCAACTAAATATGAACTCTCATACCCCTCCCCCCTCGGTCACTGTCCCTATTTTCTAGTTTCTGACTTCATGAATATGCTCCTTTTGTATATTTCATATACGTGGGATCATACAGTGTTTGCCTTTTTTTTTTCCTCTGGCTTATTTCATTCAACATAATGTCTTCAAAGTTCATCCCAGTTGTTATGCCAGGACTTAATTCCCTTTTTGTAGCTGAATAACATTCCACTGTCTACCTTTACATACCCCATTTTGTTTAGTCATTCATTGGTTGATGGACACTTGGGTTGCTTCCATCTTTTTTTGGCAATTGTGACTAATGTTGCTATGAACATCAGTGTGCAAATATCTGCTTTCAATTCTTCTGGATATATAGTAAGGAATGGGATTGCTGGATCGTATGGCAATTCTATAGTTAACTTTATAAGAAACCAGCATATTATTTTCCATAGTGGCTGCTCCATTTTGCATTTCACCAACAATGTATGAGTGTTGCTATTTCTCCATATCCTCTCCAGCACTTGTCATTATCTGGTTTTTTTTTTAATAGTAGCAATTCTAGTGGATGTGAGATGGTATTTCATTGTGGTTTTGATATGCATTTCCCTAAATCACTAATGACTTTGAGCAGCTGTCATTATTTATTGGCCATTTGTATATCTTCTTTGGTAAAATGTCTATTCAAGTCTTTTCTCCATTTTGTAATTGGTTCACCTGTCTTTCTGTTGTTGAGTTGTGGTTCTTTACAAATTCTGGATATTAAACCCTTATCAGATATATGATTTCCAAACATTTTCTCCCATTTTGTAGGTTGTCTTTTTACTTTCATAGTAAAGCCCTTTGATGAGTAAAAGTTTTTAATTTTGATATAGTCCCATTTATCTATTTTTTTCTTTTGTTGCTTCTGCTAGGGTTTAAAGTCTAAAAAAACACTACCCAACACAAGGTCCTGAAAATATTCATTTTGAGTTAATTTTTACATATGGTGTGAGGTAGGAGTCTACCTTTAAATCTTTTGCAATTGGTATCCAGTTCTCCCAACACCATTTGTTGAAGAGACTATTCTTTCCCACTTATACCTGCAAGTTTTATAATTGTTCTGACTGAAAGAATCTCGCTTTTGTTTGGTAATAAATGAATTAGTCAATAAAAATGCATTAATTAGGAAATTTCAACAGTGATTGGATATTATTTTAGGTGTAATAATGGTATTGTGGTAGTGTTTTTAAAAGTGTCCTTATTTTTTAGAGCACATGCTGAAGAACCATAGATGAAATTATATGATGCCCAAGAGTCACTTAAACCCAGAACAGGGGTGCAAGGGTAGTTCAGTGGTAGATTCTCACCTGCCATGTGGGAGACCCGGGTTTGATTACCAGCCCATGAACTTCCCAAAATACAAACAAACAAGCAAAACAAACAAGCAAACAAAAAACTCAACAAATGGTGCTGCAATAACAGGATACTCATATAGAAAAAGAATGAAATGTGACCCCACCATTCAGCATACAAAAAAATATGTATACTGGATGGGGGAAAGGTGGGTACACAGGAACCACAGTTAACCATGGATTGATATTTACTGAAGCTGAGTGATGGAGCCATGGGAATTAATTACACTAAATAACAACACTAATTTACTTTTGCACATGGCTGAAATTTTCCTTAATTAAAATTTAAAAGTAGGGTGGTACAATGGTGGCTCAATCGCAGAATTCTGGCCTGCCATGCCGAGACCTGGGTTCAATTCCCGGATCTTGCCCATGTAAAAATAAAATTTTTTTTTAAATAAATAGGTGAAGAGGATTAGTACATTGTTTGTTAAATATTTGGGAAAAATAAAATTAGATAGATCATACTTCGCAATAGGCACTGAAGTAAATTCCAGAATAAAGAATTATATATAAATAAAGGCAGGGAAGAACTAGAGGAAAATGTAGGTAAATGTTTGACTGATCTCAAAATAAACAATACCATTTTAGGCCAAAAGTAAACTGGAAAAAAATTTCAACATATATGACAAAGGATCATTATACTTAATATAAAAGAGCTTATCAAAATAAAAGAATACCTCAATATAAAAAAATATCAAAGATGTAAATGGGAAATTTAAAAGACAAATAAAGGACCAAATACACATCTTAAAAACTCAATCCTTGAAACAATATGGTGATGTAAGAGGCTTCCAATAGGTATTCCAATAGGTATTGGAAGCCTCTCCCCAGAGATTCAGCAAAAGAAAGGGCCAATTTCCACGTGTTCACAACTCTGGAGGAAGGTAGAGACTGGAGAAGGATCCCACAAACACTGAATCAAAGACAGAGAAAAATATCACTGTGTCAGTTTGCAGCTGTCATGTGCCCCAGAAAAGCCACATTCTATTTCCTGATCCAATCTTGTGGAGGCACCATGTTTCTGTTAACCCTGATTCAATATTGTGAGGTGGAAATTTTGATTGGATTGTTTCCGTGGAGATGTGACACGCCCGACTGTGGATGTAATCTTTCCATCACTGAAAACAAGAAGAGAAAAGTGATTCACCACATACAAGAGAAGCCAAATAAGACTAAGTGTGGATTTCTCATCAGACACCATAGATGTGAGAAGGCAGTGGCAGAATATATTTAAGACACTGAAAGAGAAAAATTGCCAGCCAAGAATTCCCTATTCTGCAAAGCTGTCCTTCCAAAGTGAGGGAAGCTGTCAGCATGAAGAAGTTAGAATAGTCATTGCCCAGTGTGCTGGTTTGAAATTGTCAGGTACACCAGAAAATCCTGGTTCTTCTAATCCTGATTCAATATTTTTGGGTGGGACCCTTTGGTTAGATTATTCCATGGAGATATATATATATATATATATACGTATACACACTCAGTTGTGGTGCGGCCTTTTGATAAGATGGAGATTTGACTGCCCATTCAAGGCGGGTCCTGTTTAGTTTACTGGAGTCCTTTAAAAGGGGAAACATTTTGGAAAAAGCCTCAGAGCCAACATGAGACTCAGAAATTTGGAGATGCAGGAAGAAGATGCCCCCAGGGAAGCTGTTTGAAACCAGGAACCATGGGCCTCCCTAGCTGACAGACATGTTCTGGGAACTTTGGCTTGTCTTGAGTCAAGGTATCTTTATCTGGGCACCTTAGTTTGGACATTTTTATGGCCTTAGAACTATAAGCTTGTAATTTAATAAATTGCCTTTTGAAAGCCATTCCATTTCTGCCATATTGTATTCTGACAGCTTTGGCAAACCAATGTACCCAGATATCCTTGAAGATTGGGAGATGATCAAATGAGAGGGAGGAGTTGTAACGGGGAAGTTAAAACATGGGGATGTGTAACAGTGAAGTTTGTGGTGAGTGATGTCTGTGATTAACTGTACAAAATGAAGTTTATCATGAGCTAGAACAAATGCACAACATTATCATGAGGAATTAAAATGAAGGGGTGTATGGGGGAAAATGTACCAGTAGTAGATTATGAATTATAATGAACAGTAATATCTTAATATTCTTTCATCAACAGTAACAAATGTGCCATGCCGATATTAGGAGTCAGTAATGGGTGGGCGGGGGGGGGGCAGTAAGGAGGTTGGGATGTTTTGGGTTTTTTTTTTAATTTTTTTTTAACTGGAGTAAATTTTCTAATATTGATCATGGTGATAAATGCACAACTATGTGATGACATTTTGAACCAGTGATTGTATACTTCAGATATACTGTATGAGCTGTGAAAATTTTAAGATGAGG